>OY757014.1:41466838-41556664 GCA_963580285.1 Lucinisca nassula
GTGCTACATGCCAAGTTTCATGCAAATCGGCCCAGTGGTTCCGGAGGAGAAGATTTTCAAAGGGCTTTTACCATATATGGGCATGGCGGCCATCTTGGTCATGTGACCTAGACCAAAAATGCAAACTTTCGTTCCCCCACCCCATGGAGCCTCCACATGAAATTTGACTACAATCGGCCCAGCGGTTCCGGAGGAGAAGACGTTTGAAAATGTGAACACACACACACAGAATTTTTGCCTGGCCATACTATCAGCTCACCAATGAGCCTTCGGCTCAGGTGAGCTAACTAGTAAAACCAACCACAGACCATTGTCTCCTTGCACACCATCTCGGTATGGTAATGAAAATAATGGATCTCCTTGCCTTACACCTATTTTAGTATCATGACTTCTGTAAAGTCATTAAATAAAGTTGCTCATGTCCACAGTAATTTTGCAGCTAATTAAAAAGCAATATATGCTGTTAAGCCTAATTTGTTGATTAGCATACCGTTTGATTTAGTGTTTTACTATCTACTATTTTGGATAGATCATAGAGTATAAATGACACAGACACAGACATCAGCTCATGGAGGGAGTCAGTTAGGGTGGCCTCCTGAGTCCTACTTTGAATTATATAATTTAATAAATACGTTTTTATAGGTTGTATATGCTGAGTTATTAATATACAAAGTTTAAAGAAAAAACATGCATGGGCACAGATGAAAGACCCACTTTCCTTTAACTCTTGTCCTGCTGTTCACGACAACCCTTTTCTTTGCAAACAGTGTAGATCCAGATCAGATGGCTTCAATTTATGAATTTGTAGGAATATATTACATCAAGAAATCTGATTGGTTCAAAGTCAGAAATGGGTGTGGCTAAACTGAATATTCATCTCTACATATTTTTCAGCTGAAGCTATCAGATCATTCACGAGGGACTTAAGACTCTGCCGTGGTAAACAAGCCATCGATGGAATGGAATTTCTTGCACACCAGACAAGGGAATCCATGATTTTACCCTGGGATAGAAATTTATGTTCTGACCCTAGTGTTCCGACCCCAAATTGAATATAATCGCGTGTTTGATAAATGCACTGGTTGATTACAACCTCATGCGCGGCGGCGTCATGCGTGACGTCACTAAACATTCCTGTTGTGTCATCACAAAATGGCGGATGTCGGTAACCGAAGTTACAGCAGCATTAAAAATTCGCAATAGAAATGGAAGGTATGCAACAAAAAGAATCCTATATGGGTGTGAGGGGTGGATAGAAAAATCCTTCCCTCATGATGCCGGAAAGTGACCCTCGGGACGGATTTTTCCATCCACCCCTCACACCCATATAAGATTCTTATAGGATACACCAAGCAGATTTTTCTGCCATTTTTCAAAGGGACACAACTTTTGGGACTTCCTGTATGCTTTTCTATAAACTCCATATTAGATAAAAAGGGGTCTACCTTTAAAGGAAAGAATTTGCTGCTCAGGAAAAATTCTTTTCGTTAAGTGTTGGCCCCTATTGACATGGGAAACAAAAATACTTTTGAAGGAGTTGCCTCCCCTGGAGGTGTGTCCAATCCCACTTATCCATTGAAGTTTTACTGTAATTTCTTTCAATACTTTTTCTAGATGTCACAACGGAATCTACAATGACCTTGGCACTGAAGTTTACCCATTAACTTGTTGAGAAAAAGGGATAAATTGCTCTGCAAAGCCTCGCATTTTATCCATTTTCCTCAACTTGTTTAATGAATTCAATAATACATGAGAACTCATGTAAGATCCTCTATATATTTTACAAGAGTGCTTAAAATCTGTGGAAACAGTAATGACCCTGGTCGGCAGGCATCTGATCAGCATCTATACTATTTGCCTATGTTCTGTTTACTGCTCTGTTTACTGAAAGCTGCGAATAGATGGGTAAGAGACTAAACAGTACTGCCACCATTTGTAGAATTAACCCTTTTTGAACCAAATGGAATCTTCCTCCTTTTATATAGCATGACACCCCGCCCATATAGGGGCTTGAAGAAACATATGGGCTGCATGATGCTTCCACGCGGAGCTGAATCCGGCCCGAACACTAGTACTGGTAAACCACTTAGAGGATTTAAGCCTGTCCAGGAACCGCGGTGGAAGGGGGACCGTCCATGCTAATAAACCCTATTGGTTTCATTGGGCGACAGGGCTTGAGATGTCATTTCATCTCAATGTCGGGTAATATTCCCACAAAATGGGAAGCAACGTCTCCAAAATGACCTTTACAGTGTTGACGGGGATGTTAAACCTCAAATCAAACAAACAAACAATATAGCATGAGTCCATTTCAATATTTAGGGTTGTCAGGTTGTGTTTTCATCAAAATTTAGTTGGAAAATAACTGAACTTTTAGCAAACAGTTGAGGCCCTGATCAGACGCCGCGTTCTGCGGCGTCTGATCTGGGCCTGCACTGTTTGCCACTGTACCAGTTTTGGGGTTTCTGGTACTAAATGGGTTAATGGGGTTCAGTATACATTGCTGGTGAGCAGCTTTTCACAGGTAACTCGGGTAACAAGAACCTGAAGTAACTTTATATTGGCAACTATAGTAACAAGAGGCCAGTTGTTCAAAACTAACAATGTCGTTAGTTAAGGTATCATTAAAACTTTCATCATTTAATTTGGCAAATATGCTCATATTTTTGCTGAAAAAATATGGGCAGCTTTTGCAAATGCAAAAGCTGCTCTCATTTTTTCAGCAAAAACACC
Source organism: Lucinisca nassula (assembly GCA_963580285.1). Classification (NCBI taxonomy): domain Eukaryota; kingdom Metazoa; phylum Mollusca; class Bivalvia; order Lucinida; family Lucinidae; genus Lucinisca; species Lucinisca nassula. Next base: position 41,469,572 of record OY757014.1, read on the forward strand.
TGATGAAAATGCAAAAGCCGCTCACATTTTTTCAGCAAAAATACAAAAAGTTTAGATATTGCACTTGCTCGAACAGTTAACAATATGACCATTAACAAGCTTGTTAAGCTAACAAGGCTTTAAACAACTGGCCCAAGAACATTTACCTGTTGAGCAGCTTTATACAACATTCTGGCAGTAACAGCTGTTGTGTGGGTACGTAGAAGGTTCTTCTTAGCCTCATCTAATGACCAGTCATACCGGTAACTATGGAAACAAGAACAAATAACTGTCAGTAACAGTTTTGATTTTTTAAGGAGTGGGGTGGTTGGGGGGGGGGGGGGGTCTCTCATTCAAGAGTGGCTAACAAATATAGGACCCACCTGACTTTCCATAGCAGAACTTTGCTCAAACCCACAGTGGTGTGAGACCTGTGTGTGTGAATTCGGGTTTAAGGTACTTTCAACAATTTTTTTAGTCATATCACAATGGTGTCTGGTTGCGACAGGGAGCTCAATGCTCACTTTTATAGTGCTGCCTCACTGTAGTATCATGTCCCAGACACATTACATGATACCACACCCAGTCACATTATCCTCATACTGGGTCAACCAGTCCTAGCGCTACCCTGTAAATCTGAGTGCCAAGGGAGGAGCAGCTAGTACCATTCTTAACGACTTTGGTATGTCGTGGCCCGTGATCGAACCCGTGACCTCCTGTTCTCCGGAGCGGACACTACCAACTGAGCTATTGGGGCCGGTAATGATTGAAAGACAGTGCTCTTATTCACTAAGCCACAGAGGCTCATTCTCATTTACAGTTGAAGCAGATATCTCAAGACTTCCAATTTATCTTAAGTAAAGATAGTGAGTGTTTGAGTTTCACGTCCCACCAACAGCTAAGGTCATACAGAGACGGGACCTTGGTTTAAAGACTCATAGGAAAGTCTGGAGAAGCCCGGGATCAATCCTGCGATCCCTGGTTTACAAGGCGAGTAGCGTTACCACTACACCACTGAGGCTTCTATCTTAAGTAAAATGATAAAAGTTAATGGCAACATACTTCTGTAATGTTATATTACAGTTAGCCAGACTTTTACATCATTAACATTCTGAACACCTAACAAGCTCGTTAAGCTAATGATGGTTTGAGCAATTGGGCCCTGTTCTCATAGCTCCAGATAAGGCACATAATACTGCCATTTTTCTTATTTCTGCACGAAAGTATATGTTGTAGGTATTCATTAGAAGCGCCTCAGTGAGGTGCTCCTAATGAATACCTATAACATATGTTTTTGTGCAGAAATAAGAAAAATAATTTTTGGATACCCCTCTTTGTTGATTGTTTGATTTGAGGTTAAACATCCCCGTCAACACTGTATAGGTCATTTTGAAGACGTTGCTTCCAATTTTGTGGGACTTTTACCCGACATTGAGATGAAATGACATCTCAAGCCCTGTCACCCAATGAAACCAATAGGGTTTATAAACATGGACTGGCCGACTCGCACCGCTTTGCCTGGGCAGGCTTAAATCCTCTAAGCAGTTTACCAGTACTCATGTGCTGTCGGATTCAGCTCTGCGTGGAAGCATCATGCAGCCCAGCTATTTCTTCAAGCCCCAATGGGCCAGGGCAGGGATACCCCCTCTTATCTAGGGCTTTGCTGTTCTGAAGAATGACACACATTCAAGGGGGATAGGACATTTTTCAACAAGTGGTTAACCAGTATAGTGCACATTCTTAACCCAGAATCTAACAACTGCCCTGTGGGAGAGAATGACCGTAGAAAACATTTCATGATCAATCTCAGCGACTCTAAAAGCAGTAATTGAAGGACCAATGTCCAAACAACCAGGGCTCCAGTTGTTCAATGCATAGCTAGCGTAAAAAAATCATTGGTGGCACGATAACAACAGTGAAATTCCCCAATGAAAACCATCCAGAAACTAATTCAGCTTTAAAAAGCTTTATATTTAGTAGGCTACAGTTATTCTTTCATTGTGTTTTCTGAATACCGTGTCCTCTGGTCAGAGACCACCTCGGGACTGTTCAAAAGTGATCTTGAAGACCATATTTGAACAGTCCCAAAGGTGGTCTTAGTATAGAAATTTACAGTATTCTAGCAAATGATACAATATCTAATGCAGTAGCAATTTCGCTAAAAAAAATCTGAGCAGTTTTTGCACTGCACAAGCTATTCATATTTTTTCAGCAGAAATAAAGTTTCTAGCTGTACTGAATAACTGATATGTTAATGTAAAATTTACCTGTTTTGTACTGAATGGAATCTTCCATGTTATGTATAGTATGAGTCAATTTCAAAATTGAGGGGTGTCAAGTTTGGAAAATGGCTGAACGTTTTGCAAACAGTGAAGGCCCAGATACTGATCTAGGCCTGCACTGTTTGCCACTGACCCTTTTTGGGGTTTCCCAAATAAAAGGGGTTAATTTCAGAAAACTTAAACAAAAATACACTGATGATGATGATGATGATGATGATGATGATGATGATGACGAATGACTTTTGTTACCTTTGAACAACTGGGCCCTGTTTTAACTAAGCAACTGTGTCTTTCCTGGGCCAAGTTATTAAAAAGCTAACAGTATCATAAGTCAACATATAGTTAAAAATTTGATTATTTAAGGCAAATACCCTATTAATACTTTTGCTGAAAAAACAAGATGTGTTTGTGAAACACTGATGCCCCCGGACAGCGCCAATGTTATGTTTTAAAAATTTTTGAAAAAAATAGGTCAAAGGTCAAGTTCAAGGTCACGAGATCAAAAATTATGGTACCACTGGAAAGGTCTTGTGATAAGGTATACACATGTGAAATATGAAAGCTCTATCTATTACCATTCAAAAGTTATGCCCAATGTTAAAGTTTTTGCAGACGGACAAACGGACAAACAGACGGACAGACCAAAAACTATATGCCCCCGAATCTCTTAGATTCCGGGGGCATAAAAATGTGGGTAGCTACCAACATCTTTCAGCAAAGAAACATACTGGAGTATTTTGATACGGTACTTGTTAGAACATCAAACATTTTGATTACTAACGAGCTTGTTAAGCTAACAATTCATTAAACAACTGTGGCCAGTTGTTCAAAGCATCGTTAGCTTAACGAGCTCTTTAGTGGCCATATTGTTAACTCTTTTAGCAAGAACAATATCGTAAATTTTGGTATTTTTGCTGAAAAAATGTGAGCAGCTTTTGCGTTTGCAAAAGCTGCTCTCATTTTTTCAGCAAAAATTTCAGCATATTTGCTATATTTAATGACCAAAGTTTTAACGATTCGTTAACAACGTTGTTAGTTTTGAACAACTTGGCCCTGATGTTTGTACCTACCCTTGTGAGCCATAGCCGCCTTCTGAATGTACTTTTTTAACTCTCTCAAGATATTCCATGGGGAACTTATTAGCATCTGCTGGATCTGTCAAGAGAAACAATATACAATTCTTTTTTTTTATTTGTTTTGAAGTTTCATTAGACCAGTAACACTATTAACCCTTGTCCTGCTGAGTCTGGATATGCCTTACCTTTCAAACAATGTAAATCCAGATCAGATGGCTTCTTCAGAAGCCATCTGATCAGGATCTACATTGTTTGTTATTCAGATTGTGAATTTGTTGCAATAATTTGCATCAAGTAATCTGATTGGTTGATAATCAGTAGTGGGTGTGGCATAATTGAATATTCAGCAGGACAAGGGTTAAGATCATCTGGTACCAGTCAGTTAACATTATCATTACCCATACAGGGTGCATTCTGTTGCCAGAAACTGACAACTGACCAAGAATCAGCGAAAGGGTGATAGTGGTTATGGAAACCATTCCATGATAAATCTCACCAAAAGACTGTACGATAATGATCCTAAGTATTGGGACAGACAGGCCTAAGCAAACAGTCTAAACCCAGAACAGACTGCTCCTCAATGATCAGGGTCTGGACTGTTTGCCATTCTGTCTGAACTTTTTGGACTCCTTGCTGAAACAAATTTCAAAAATTTGTGGAGAATTTCAGCAAGTCCTGAATGTGTCCGAATTTTTAGGATTTTTATGGCAGTCAGCAGACTGAACTCACAAGCACAAATGCACATCTGACTGGGCCACAGAGTCTGGCATTTTTCTGAGATAACAAGACTGTTGATGTGTTGCAGTTAAATGACACATCAAGGCTTGTGTCTTAAGTGGTCTCTCTACTTTATACTGCATTTCAGAATGTTTTTCATATTGTTTTCATAATTTCATTAAACATCAGGGGCCAGTTGTTCAAAACTAACGACATCATTTGTTAACGTATTGTTAAAACTTTGATCATTTAATATGGCAAATATACTAATATTTTTGCTAAAAAATGTGAGCAGCTTTTGCATTTGGAAAAGCTGCTCACATTTTTATTTTTGCTGAAGAAAAAAATGTGAGCAGCTTTTGCATATGCAAAAGCTGCTCACATTTTTCTGCAATAATACCAATATTTGACATATTGTACTTGCTAGAACAGTGAACAATTTGATCACTAACGAGCTCATTAAGCTAACAATGCTTTGAACAGCTGGGCCCAGGTTAACAAGTCTTGTGTAATTTTGCATATGCAAAAGCTGCTCACATTTTTCAGCAAAAATACCAAAATTTTTGATATTGTACTTGCTAGAACAATTAACAATTTGATCACTAACGAGCTTGTTAAGCTAAAGATGCTTTGAACAGCTGGGCCCAGGTTAACAAGTCTATGTAATGAACATCCTGTAAGACACACTGCATGTAACAGCTCTTCCTGTACTTTTGTTTGTTTGTTTGATTTGAGGTTTAACATCCCTCTCAACACTATTTAGGTCATTTCTGGAAACATTGCTTCCAATTTTGTGGGACTTCTACCAGACATTGAGATGATATAACATCAAATTCCTGCTGCCCAATGAAACCAGTAGGGTTTATATGCATGGATGGTCTGATTAACAACACTTTGCCTGTACAGGCTTAGACCTTCTAAGCAGTTTACCAGTATTCATGAGCATTCGGTTTCAGCTCTGCGTGGAAGCATCATGTAGCCCAATCTATTTCTCCAAGCCCCGATGGGCAGAGGCCAACTCGTACAAGCAAACTTAACCCTTCTCTTGCTGAATATTCAGTTAAGCCACACCCATTTCTGACATTGAACCGATCAGATTACTTGATGTAATTTATTCCAACAAATTCATAAACTAAATCTCAAATAGTGTAGATCCTGATCAGATGGCTTCTGAATTCAGAAGCCGTCTGATCAGGATCTACACTGTTTGCAAAGATAGGGGTTCTCGTGAACAGCAGGATACGAGTTATCAGAAAAGCAAACATACCTGATATGAAGAAAGTATCATGGGCATCCCTAGCAGGATGCTGCTGGGGCTGGAAGAGGGAGTCAAAATTCCAGAAACTGCTCTCAATGAAGTTGTTTGTTGGCATCTCAGAAAATCTGAAAGCAACAAGTTCTCTCACATAAAGGAAATTGAATAAACTTTCAGGGGAGATGATCCTTTCAAAAATATTTTTGTCTCCCTTATCAAAAGAGGTTTACTCGTATAGGAAAGAACTTGCTCTTGAAGAGCAAATTCTTTCCTTTAAGAGTATACCCCTTTTTAGATGTTCCTCAATTAACACACAAAAAAAAAAAACAATCAGGAAGTCACAACAGTTGTCTTCCTTGGAAAGAATGGCAGAAAAATAAAAAAAATATGCAAATAGATTTATTTCCCTTGATGATTTAGTTTACCATCAGACTACATTCAATTAAAAAGGAGTCATGAACAGCATCAATTCCTTTTTTATTAAGACAAGTTTTCGCCCTCATTTCTCTGGGTGATCAAATGATGTAACGAATAAATAGATGGAAGACCTGATCAATATTTCTTGCACACCAGACAAGGAAATCCATGATTTTACCCTGGGATAGAAATTTATGTTCTGACCCTGGTGTTTCGACCCAAAATCGAATATAATTGCCTGTTTGATAAATGCACTGGTTGATTACGACCTTGTATGCGCCGTTGTTAAGGTTGACGTCACAGCAACGTCACTAAACATTCCTGCAGTGTCAACACAATATGGCAGAAGTTGGTAACGGAAGTGACTGCAGCATTAAAAATCCGCTTTAAGAAATGGAAGTATGCAAGAAAAAGAATCCAATATGGGTGTGAGGGGTGGATAGAAAAATCCGTCCCTTGGGATCACTGTCCAGCATCACTCGGCAAGCCTCATGATGTCCGACAGTGTCCCTTGGGACGGATTTTTCCATCCACCCCTTACACCCACATAAGATTCTTATAATCCCACCATGCTAAGATCAGAAAGGACAAAAAAACACAGAAGACTACTTAAGGGGAATGGATATACCTGGCAGATTTTCCCGCCATTTTTCAAAGGGAGGCAACTTTTGCGACTTTCTATTTGCTCTTCTATAAAATCTGTCCCAGGGAAAAAGGTGTCTGCTCTGAAACAGAAAGAATTTGCCCCTCAAGACAAAGTCTTTCCTCTAAGAGTTGACCCCTATTGACATTGGAGACAAAATTAATATACAGTAAAACTTCGATGGCTCGAACACCGATGGCTCGTTTACCATGGATGTGTCGAATCCATTCTTGAGCCCCTTGTGAAATCCTCCACATAAGAAATAGTGGGGGATAATTAAGGAGATTTTAGTATTTTATCTTGCAAATGTATGCTGTGTATACTCATTAGAATCGCCTCGATGAGGCGATTCTAATGAGTACACACAGCATACATTTTCATTATAGAACACCAAAAAGATGTCTAAAAGTATCTCATTATGCCTCCTAACAGTAACCCTCAGTGGCTCGAACTACCCCTGTCTCGAACAGATTTTCGAGGTCCCAAAGGTGTTCGAGCCATTGAAGTTCGACTGTACTTTTGCCTCCCCTGAAGGTGTACCAATTCTCATTAAGTAAGCAGCCTTGCAAGGATTACTTTTGGGTTGATTGTTTATCAATCATCTCATAGTAACTAAATGATCAAGATGTTTCCCTGTATTTGTCCCTGTGTCTATTGCTGACTATGTGTGAAATCCCGTTGAACAGCTATTTAAGCCAATAGTGAGTGAGTGTTTGAGTTTTACATCTAACCAACAGCTAAGGTCATACTGAGACGGGACCACCATTTAAAGACTCATCTGAAAGTCTGTAGAAGCCGGGGATCAATCCCGCGATCCCTGGTTTACAAGGCGAGTAGCATAACCACTACACCTGCTATTTAAGCCATGGTAAACGAGACATTCCTGTTCGAGTCATTGAAGATTCACAGTTATCTTAATGTCATCATCTTCAATACCACTTCTGGGCCTACTGAAAGAGTACATTTTGGGGTTTGAGCCTGGTGTAAAGACCCAGATCTGACAGAATATCTGTGCATGCAGTGTGCATGCATGACCCACCATCCAGCTGGTATCTAAAAGCACTCAATGAAGTATTTGATGTCAGTTGTCATACAGTCAAACTTCAATGGCTTGAACACCTTTGTTACCAAGAAAATCTGTTCGAGACAGGGGTAGTTCGAGCCACTGTTTCTGCCAGGAGGCATAACGAGATACTTTTTGACATCTTTTCGGCGTTCTATAATGAAAATGTATGCTGTGTGTACTCATTAGAATCGCCTCATCGAGGCAATTCTAATGAGTACACACAGCATACATTTGCAAGATAAAAGACTAAAATTTCCTTAATTATCCCCAACTATTTTTTATGTAGAGGATTTCGCTAGGGGCTCAAGAATGGGTTCGACACATCCATGGTAAACGAGCCATCCGTGTTCGAGCCATCGAAGTTCTACTGTATATGGAGGGTAGCTCATAACTTTGTGAAAAATACAGTTGACTCTCATTATATCGACCTCGCCTATCTCGATCCTATCACTTATGTCGAACCAATTTCTAAGTCCCGTATATTTCCCCTATTTATTTATTGTATTTCAAATTTGCATCTGTCGAACTACTTTTAAGTCGACACTTCGGCTATCTCGTCCATCATTTTCAATCCCTGGATATATTTTTCATTGTTTTTACTACCGCCTATTTTGAACTGGGATTCATGACGTAAAGAAGGAAGAAACAAGAGGGCCCAATGGCCCTATATCACTCACCTGTGTACCAGAAAATCATTAGTGTAGGAGACCACTTGACATTGCAACATACTAAATATCTAAGCTCAGGCAAAGCGGTGTCCATGCTTATAAACCCTACTGGTTTCATTGGGCGACAGGGCTTGAGATGTAATTTCATCTCAATGTCGGGTAAAAGTCCCACAAAATTGGAAGAGAAATCTCCAAAATGACCTATACAGTGTGTTACAGGGGATGTAAAACCTCAAATCAAACAAAATCTGTGCCTTATGGTTTTGGAGAAAAAGATTTTTTTAATTTTTTTCCAGTATAAGTCTATAGGAGCTAATGAGCCCTGGAGCTTGGCCAATTTTGACCCAAAGGGCATGGTTGGCAGGATTAAAGTAGGCGACCATTTTGTGTTGCTATATACTAAATATCTAAGGTCTGTACTTCATGGTTTCAAAGAAGATGTTTGAAGCTTTTTCCATTTTAAGTTTGTTGGAGTTAAGGGGCCACAGGATTTGGACCCCAGGGGCATGATTGGCAGGATTCATGTAGGCGACCACTCGACATTGCTACATGCTAAATACCTAAGCTCTGGGAATTATGGTTTCAGGGAGAAGATTTTTGAAGATTTTTTTCCCCCATTTCAAGTTTTTTCTTTTTTTTCATTATAAGGGCCCTGTGGTTTCAGAGAAGAAGATTTTTGAAGTTTCTCCAATTGTAAGTCTATGGAAGCTAAAGAGCCCTGGGGTGTAGCCAATTTGGATCCCAGGGGCATAACTGGCAGGATTTATGTAGGTGGCCACTTGACGTTGCTACATACTAAAAATCTAAGCTCTGGGCCTAATGGTTTCATAGAAGAAGATTTTTTAAGTTTTTTTCCATTATAAGTCTATTGGAGATGATGAGCTCGAGCGTGGCCAATTTTGACCCCAGGGGCAGGGTTAGCAGGATTTATGTAGCTGGCTATTTTATGTTGCTAGACACTAAATATCTAAGTTCTGTGCTTCAAAGTTTCTGAGAAGAAGATTTTTGAAGCTTTTTTCCATTATGAGTCTATGGGAGCTATGGGATGATGCTTCTAATGAAATTTGATCAAGATTGACCATGGGGTATTAGAGATATACTTATTTGAAATTGTTTACGGACGCACGCACGCACGACGGACAAAAAGTGATCACAAAAGCTCACCTTGTCACTATGTGACAGGTGAGCTAAAAAGAAACAAAACGATACCCCCGGTCTTTCAGTTAAAGAAAATAATAAAAGACATTTACAAAACAGTTCATCAATACTCACTTTTGAAATTTTCCAATTTGTCCAGGTGCATTCGCAATTAAAATTAGCCCAAACACCTTTACCGCTATTACGAAACTCACGTGCGTGTAATAAAGACTGACACGCGGTGCTAAACCTTTGATCTTAACACTGTCTCGTTTCAATGATTTCCAAGATTTCTGTGATAAAAGACGGCTCTGATTTATATTAATGTACGATTAGGTATGACAAGGCTCTTTAATTGGTTGTTTTACGTACTCGTCATTAATGTCAAAATTGAGTCAATGCACATACAAACAGTGAAGAAGCTCCTAAAAAGATGGCTCATGACCAGCTTTCTCGGCAGGACCTAAACTGTTTAAATCAATCCGAGGGACTACCGCATGACGTATAGCATGTACTACTCACCGAAGTGATATAAGCAATTAAGCAATATTCACAAGCGGGGAACCAGTCCATTTAAGTACATATCTAGTTTTTGCTTATTTGGATACCCGAATTTGCAGGAATTCACCCGAGAAATCTTTTATAATCGTTATACTTCGACAAGCTCCATTACTTTCATATCTAAGTAAGCTGTGCATGTAAGTGCTTTTACTCTAGAATAACCAAGGATACCAAGCATATCAAGGCAAATAATGGGCTTCAACATGCATGTGACATTACACTTTGGTTGTCTTGTACTGCGAATAACTTGAACTTTTTTATCTGGTCCCGTGAGGTTCGAGATAACGAGCGTGGACTTTATCTTTATTTTTCATTCTTTTTTCATTTTCTGTTGCTGTATTTTCACAATAGAATACAGGCATCTGTAGGGACCGAACTTACCCCATTTCTAGGAAAATCTGTCGATATTCTGCCCTGACTTTCAATAAAGGATGTAGGTGTCCACAATGGGGCATAACTCCAAGAGCATTGAAGTTGTACTCCTTGAAGTGTTTGTCTTTCCATGAACCACTGAAATGTGAAGATGAATCAGAAATTTCATCAACTATTATATCCCTTAGTTTCAGAAGAAGACTCTTAGTTTTTTATTGTTCAGTTTGCAAACTGCATGACAAACAATGTAGATCCTGATCAGATAGTTCTGATCTAGAACTACAATGTTTGCAAAGGTGGGGGATGGTGAAAAAGTGATTTAGATGATTTTTTATTGTTCAGTTTGATCTAGAACTACACTGTTTGCAAAGGTGGGGGATGGTGAAAAAGTGAAAAGGTGATTTAGATGTTTTATATTGTTCAATTCGCAAACTGCATGACAAACAGTGTAGATCCTGATCAGATGGCTTCTTCAGAAGCCATCTGATCTGGATCTACACTGTTTGCAAAGGTGGACGATGGTGTGTTGAGCAGGTTAAAGGTTCAATCCATCCCTTTATGCCTCCAGACCTGCCAATATGATTAAGCCTCAGCAGCTCAAGCTACTCCCACCTCGGGTAAATTTTCATGGCCCCCAAAGGTGTTCAAGTCATTCGAGTTTCACTGTATGAAGTAGGAGAGTGACTGTGTTTTGAAGCTAATTCTTGAAAAACTCTCTGCACATTACACATCTCTCATGCTTACTGTTACACAATTTTCATAAATTCCAAGACTACTTGAGCCCTGTCATAAGAAAATGTCCTTGGGCTTTGTGACCAGGGGCCAGTTGTTGAAGGCATAATTAGCTTAACGAGCACGTTAGTGGTCAAATCGTTAACTCTTCTAGCAAGTACAATATCGTAAATTTTGGTATTTTTGCTGAAAAAATGTGAGCAGCTTTTGCATCTGCAAAAGCTGCTCACATTTTTTCAGCAAAAATTTCAGCATATTTGCCATATTTAATGATCAGAGTTTTAACAATATGTTAACTAATGACATCATTAGTTTTGAACAACTAGCCCCAGGCCTCAAGATTGAAAAATGTTTTTTCTTTCTCAACTCTCCTCAGCATGATTTTTTTTTATCTTTTATTTATTTATTTATCGTTTTTTTCGCTATAAATAAATATGAACATCAGATTAACAAGCCATGAACTGACAATCCCCAAAACTTCACTTTATATAGCGAGAAATGGGGTTTACTGGGGTATTCATTATTTTCCTTATTTTTGCTCAAAAGCAGAGATTATGGGTACTCTTTAGAACCGCCTCACTGAGGCGGTTCTAACGAGCACTCACAATCTATATTTGGACCAGAAATAAGAAAAATATCAAAACATTTTCATCTAAAAAATTAAGTTCTAGAAATGAGATGGATGCAATTTTAGTGCACGGGTGTTTTATCATAATGAATGCCAATAATAGTTGGCATTTTTATACTTTAATCCTTATCTTGCTGTTCACGACAACCCCTATCTCTGCAAACAGTGTAGATCCAGATCAGATGGCTTCTGAAGAAGCCATCTGATCAGGATCTACACTGTTTGGCATTCAGTTTATAAATTTGTAGCAATAAATTACATAAAGTAGTTTGATTGGTTGACAGACAGAAATGGGTGTGGCTTAAATGAATATTCAGCAAGGTAAGGGTTACTATTAGCAGAAAACAATTCAGGCTCAGCAATGATAAGCCGAAAAAAGCTATAATTGTAATTTCAAAATAATTAGTGGGACAAATTTCAAGCTCAGCTGAGTTGAGCATGAAAAACGTTTAATGGGCCATGACCTTGGGGCCAGGTAACATCCAAACACAGACTAGCAAGAGACTTTAAATTTTAGATAAAAACAAAAGAACCGCATGCGGGTGCCAATGCTCGGCTGCACCCCCCTTTCATCCGACTTTCAAGTAAATATGTTCAGAAATGACAGAGATATTGCAAAATCTCCAAGTTTTTGACGCAGAGGACGCCAGAGCTATAACAATACCCCGTTGTTTTCTTCAAAAACAGCCGAGCTAACTAGACATATAGTACTATCCTATCAGATGATTTCGTGTTTAACAACGTGTCAACCCTCTTTGTGGGTCATAAGCGTCGAACGGTTAATGGTTAAACGGCATGAAGAATTATGAGGATATTAAAAGTAAAAAGTCAGAATAATAATGTATAACAAGAGGCTCAATGAGCCTAAACCGCTCACCTGAGGAACTTAAGTTTTAACAATTCACAGACTTGACTACTAAATCTGCTAATAGAATCCAGCCCATTGACCCTTACAGGATATAAGTCATCATTATTGCATTGCATTCCAAGTTTGAGACTTCTAGCTTCTATAGTTCCTGAGAAATCTTTGACGAAAATTTAACATTGGTCAAAATGGAGAGAAAGAAGAATGAAAGAACAGATGAACAAATAAGCTGAGAAAGCCCAATGTCTCTTACACAAAATAAGTCATCATTATTCTATTGAATACAAAATTTGATGCTTCTAGCTTTTATAGTTCCTGAGAAATCTTTGATTAAAAATTTAACATTGGTCTATTATCTCTATATGGAGAGAAAGAAGAATGAAGGAACGAATGAACCAGACTAGCTCCAAAACCTAATGCAGCCTTTCCCCTTGCCCAATGGTGCTACACATAAAATTTAAACAAGATTGGTTGACTGCCTTCTGAGATATGCTTCATTGAAAGTGTGGACGACGGATGGACGGACGACAGACGACAGACTCCGGAGCCTTGGTATACTATCAGCTCACTGGAGCCTTTGGCTCAGGTGAGCTAAAAATTCAAGTCGCTATTTCTGTCACAACATTTTCCCTACGTTAAGTCTATGGGCAAATTTTTTTGTCTCTCAAGGTCACTTAACTCCGAGGTCAATATTCCGATTCGGCCCAAAATCGAACTTAACCGAAATTTTATGCCTGTCCTCGTTACCTGCAAGTTTGAAGCTGATATGAATAAAAATAAAGTTGCTATCGTGGTCACAACGTATTTTTTTATGCTCAAGGGCAGGTAACTCCAAGGCAAATATTCTGATTCAGCCCAAAATTGAACTTAACCGAGATTTTATGTCTGTCCTCGTTACCTGCAAGTTTGAAGCTGATCTGAAAAAAATTCAAGTCGCTATCGTAGTCGCAACATTTTCCCTAATTAAGTCTATGGCCAAAATTTTTGTCGCTCAAGGTCACGTAACTCCGAGGTCAATATTCCGATTCGGCCCAAAATTGAACTTAACCGAGATTTTATGCCTGTCCTTGTAACCTGCAAGTTTGAAGCTGATATGAATAAAAATAAAGTTGCTATCGTGGTCACAACGTATTTTTTTATGCTCAAGGGCAGGTAACTCCATGGCAAATAATCTGATTCGGCCCAAAATCGAACTTAACCGAGATTTTATGTCTGTCCTCGTTACCTGCAAGTTTGAAGCTGATCTGAAAAAAATTCAAGGCGCTATCGTAGTCACAACATTTTCCCTATGTAAAGTCTATGGGCAAATTTTTTGTCGCTCAAGGTCATGTAACTCCGAGGTCAATATTCCGATTCGAACTTAACTGAGATTTTATGCCTGTCCACGTTACCTGCAAGTTTGAAGCTGATATGAATAAAAATAAAGTTGCTATCGTGGTCACAACGTATTTTTTTATGCTTAAGGGCAGGTAACTCCAAGGCAAATAATCCGATTCGGCCCAAAATCGAACTTGACCGAGATTTTATGTCTGTCCTCGTTACCTGCAAGTTTGAAGCTGATCTGAAAAAAATTCAAGTCGCTATCGTAGTCACAACATTTTCCCTATGTTAAGTCTATGGGCAAATTTTTTGTCGCTCAAGGTCACGTAACTCCGAGGTCAATATTCCGATTCGGCCAAAAATCGAACTTAACCGGGATTTTATGCCTGTCCTCGTTACCTGCAAGTTTGAAGCTGATCTGAATAAAAATGAAGTTGCTATCGTGGTCACAACTTATTTTTTCATGCTCAAGGGCAGGTAACTCCAAGGCAAATAATCCGATTCGGCCCAAAATCGAACTTAACCGTGATTTTATGTCTGTCCTCGTTACCTGCAAGTTTGAAGCTGATCTGAAAAAAATTCAAGTCGCTATCGTAGTCACAACATTTTCCCTATGTTAAGTCTATGGGCAAATTTTTTGTCGCTCAAGGACACGTAACTCTGAGGTCAATATTCCGATTCTGCCCAAAATCGAACTTAACCGCGATTTTATGCCTGTCCTTATTATCTGCAAGAAAGAAGTCGATCAGAAAAAAATTGACGGAGCTAGAGTGATGACAAGCTTTTTCCTATGTTAAGTCTATGGGAGCTATATGTTGCCATGGTAACCAGAGTTCCACTCAGATCTGCATGAAAACCTTATGCAGTCTTTCCACTTGCCCAATAATGTTACACATGAAATTTGATCAAAGTCGGCCAAGTAGTCTTCAAGATATACATTTTTGAAATTCACATTAACCCTTATGCAAAAATGCACAAGGGCAGGTAACTCCTAAGTGTATGATCCGATTCTGCCAATTATCGAACTTGACCAAGATTTCATGGCTGTGCTGGTTATCTGTAAGAATGAAGCCAATCCGAACAAAATTGAAGCAGCTACAGTGATGACAACATTTTCCCCATGTTAAGTCAATAGGCAATTTTTTGGGCGCTCAAGGGGACGTAACTCTTGAGTGAATTATCTGATTCGGCCCAAAATCGAACTTGACCAAGATTTTATGCCTGTACTGGTTATCTGCAAGAATGAAGTCGATCAGAAAAAAATTGACGGAGCTAGAGTGATGACAAGCTTTTTCCTATGTGAAGTCTATGGGAGCTAGATGTTGCCATGGCAACCAGAGTTCCACTCAGATCTGCCTGAAAACCTAATGAAGCCTTTCCACTTGCCCAATAATGCGACACATGAAATTTGATCAAAGTTGGCCAAGTAGTCTTTAAGATATACATTTTTGAAATTCCCATTAACCCTAATGCAAAAACACACAAGGGCAGGTAACTCCTAAGTGAATGATCCGATTCTGCCAGTTATCGAACTTGACCGAGATTTCATGACTGTGCTGGTTATCTGTAAGAATGAAGCCAATCCGAACAAAATTGAAGCAGCTACAGTGATGACAACATTTTCCCCATGTTAAGTCAATAGGCAATTTTTCGGGCGCTCAAGGGGACGTAACTCTTGAGTGAATTATCTGATTCGGCCCAAAATCGAACTTGACCAAGATTTTATGCCTGTACTGGTTATCTGCAAGAATGAAGTCGATCAGAAAAAAATTGACGGAGCTAGAGTGATGACAAGCTTTTTCCTATGTGAAGTCTATGGGAGCTAGATGTTGCCATGGCAACCAGAGTTCCACTCAGATCTGCCTGAAAACCTAATGAAGCCTTTCCACTTGCCCAATAATGGGACACATGAAATTTGATCAAAGTTGGCCAAGTAGTCTTTAAGATATACATTTTTGAAATTCCCATTAACCCTAATGCAAAAACACACAAGGGCAGGTAACTCCTAAGTGAATGATCCGATTCTGCCAGTTATCGAACTTGACCCAGATTTCATGGCTGTGCTGGTTATCTGCAAGAATAAAGCCAATCTGAAAATAATTGAAGCAGCTACGGTGATGACAACATTCTCCCCATGTTAAGTCAATAGGCAATTTTTTCAACGCTCAAGGGCACGTAACTCCTGAGTGAATAATCCGATTCAGCCCAAAATCGAACTTGATCGAGATTTCATGCCTGTCCTCGTTATCTGCAAGAATGAAGACAATCAGAAAAAAATTGACGGAGCTAGAGTGATGACAAACTTTTTCCTATGTTAAGTCTATGGGAGCTATTTGTTGCCATGGCGACCAGAGTTCCAATCCGATCTGCCCGAAAACAGTATGCAGCCTTTCCCCCTACCTGATAATGCTTCACATGAAATTTGATCGAGATTGGCCCACTGGTATCGGAGATATACTTCTTTGAAAGTGTGGACGACGGACGACGACGACGACGGACGACGGCTCGTGGTATACTAATACCTCACATGAGCCTTCGGCTCAGGTGAGCTAAAAATCTGAAACAGTTAAATCTTATGAAAAAGTTTAATTTCTTTTAAGAATAAAATAATATTATCAACAGGTACATCTTGAAACACTTGTTGCAAAGTGACAGCTTTGAAATATAAGTTACATGAGGGTGAAAAGTCAACACAGTCAATTAACTATCCTATCAGTTTGTTTGTTTGTTTGTTTTGAGGTTTAACATCCCCGTTAACAATGTGAAGGTCATTTTGGAGACGTTGCTTCCAATTTTGTGGGACTTTTACTCGACATTGAGATGAAATGACATCTCAAGCCCTGTCGCCCAATGAAACCAATAGGGTTTATTAGCATGGATGGTCCGCCTCGCACCGCGGTTCCTGGACAGGCTTAGATACTCTAAGCAGTTTACCAGTACTAGTGTGTGGGCCGGTTTCAGCTCTGCGTGGAAGCATCATGCAGCCCATATATTTCTTCAAGCCCCTATGGGCGGGGGCTTAACTATCCTATCAGTGAATACTATGCTGCTGATCAGAATGTGCAGGCTGATTTGCAGCTCTGCTGTTCATAAATGCCAAAAACAGGTTTTCTCATGATGTGCCTTATTTTGTCATTACGAAAACACGCCTATACAAATGCATTGTAAACTTTACCACAGAAAAAACGAAAATTTTCTGATGAAAAATTGTGATATTTTTCTTATTTCTGTTCAAAATATAGATTGTGGGCACTCATTAGAACCACCTTGTCAAGGCGTTTCTAACGAGTCCATAATCTATATTTTAGAGCATAAATAAGAAAAATAAAGTTTATCCCTGTATACCCCAGTTTTACTATATAAAAGTGGGGTTCAAGGGGGTCAAAATTATATCGGCATGTTTTTTGTGATGTGATCCCTGGAAGGCTTGTCTACTTAGTTTGAAAAATGTATATTTACCTTGCAATCATTTCTGGGGTCAAATCCACTTCTGGTTTTGGCACTGTCAGTTTAAAGTTACTGCCCCTTGATATCACATAACTTGTCACCTTGCTGAAATCAACAGAATCTTTACATGCAGTAATTATAAATAGTTATTTATAGAAAAAAGACACCCTATTCTTACCGATGCGTAAGAAGTTATCTGTAGAATCTGGACTGGAATCATGGGTTGGGCTTGGCAAACAGTGTAGACCAAAATCAGATGCCCTGTACTGCATCATCTGATCAGGCTCTACACTTTTTGTCTCAACAAGAGGGCCATGATGGCCCTGGATCGCTCACCTGATCCGTAGTGTAATAAGTGGGCCCCGGGCAGGGGAATTATTGGCCCCAGGGCTATAATTTGCATAATCTTGAGGGAGGTCTCTGGCTTCAAACAATAAAAGATATTTAAAGATTTTCCTTGTATAAGTCTGTATATAAAACCTGTAGGCCCCGGGACGGGGCCATTTTAGGCCCCAGGGCTATAATTTGAACAATCTTGGTAGAAATCCACAAGACGAAGCTTCATACCAAATATCAAAGACCTTGGCCTTCTGGTTTCAGACAAGAAGATTTTCAAAGGTTTTCACAATACATGTATAAGTCTATGTAAAACAAGTGGTCCCCGGGATGGGCCCATTTTTGGCCCCAGTGCTATAATTTGAACAATTTTGGTAGAGGTCCACTAGATGAAGCTTCATACCAAATATCAAAGACCTTGGCCTTCCGGTTTCAGACGTACATTTTCAAAGGTTTTCCCTATATGTCTATGTAAAACCAGTGGGCACTGGGGTGGGCCCATTTTTGGCCCCAGGGCTGTAATTTGAGCAATCTTGGTAGAGGTCTACTACACAAAGCTTCATACCAAATAACAAAGACCTGAGATTTCTGGTTTCAGGCAAGAAGATTTGTAAAGTTTTTACCTATATAAGTCTATGTCAAACCAGTGGGCCCAGTGGCGGAGCCATTTTTGGCCCGAGGGCTATTATTTGAACAACCTTGGTCCAGGTCCACTAGATAAAGCTTCATACAAAATATCAAGGAACTGAGCCTTCTGGTTTCAGACAAGATTTTTAAAGGTTTTCCCTATGTAATCAATGTAAAACCATTTGAAAAACTTTGAAAGGGGACCACCTAAGCATCATTCCTGTGAAGTTTGGTCAAAATCCAATCAGTGGTTTAGGAGGAGATGTCGTTTGAAGAAATTGTTTACGCACCCAGGATGGACAAAAAAGATCCCAAAAGCTCACCTTGCCACTACACGACAGGTGAGCTAAAAACATGAATTTATGGGTTAACAAAACAGTCTGTATCAGTCCAGGACTATTTTCCCAGCCTACCCACCAGTACTCTTACTACGGGCCTCCGTGGCCTAATGGATAAGAGCGCTGACTCTTAGTCATTAGGTCTCTCACCGCCGTGGGTTCGAGCCTCGCTCGGGTCACGTGTGAGATGCCAAGTTCTGCAACGGAAGGTCAGGTGGTTTTTCTCCGGGTACTCCGGTTTTCGCCCACCTATGATTAACAATTGGCTCGATATGAGTGAAATAATCTTGAAAGGGCCGTAAAACCCAACCTCCTCCCCCCCCCCCAAAAAAAGTACTCTTACTGCTTTGATTTTATTTCTGATTTCTCCATTCAAGCATGTTGTGGGTACATGACTGTTATAATTGCCTCCTTGATGAGAATCTAACAAGCACCATCAACAAAATATATTCTAATTTAAGATATAAAGACAATTCACCCTTAATTACCCTCATCTCATACCCTTATCCTCATACCTTACATGAGAATTCAGTTTTTATACATATAGAGGATCCTCATTATAAAGAATCCCAGTTAGATGTATGATAGGTAATAAAAGGCCTTTTCCCCATTATTACTCCAAGAAACAAATGTTATAGACATTGTTAGAATCGCCTTGTTGAGGCGATTCTAACAAATATCTATAACATTTGTTTCTTGGAGTGTTAGATTACAAGACCCTTTCATGACTATGGACTCGATTTGTGCGTTTCCAACCCGTTGGAAGCCCACGTTGCTCAGAACCTAGACTAAGCCTTTAGCTAAGTAGTTATTCAATTCAAACTGCCATTATAACGAGTTTTGCCGTACAATGAATGTCGGTATAAAGAGGGTTGACTGTACTGGATGTGTCCACATAATTAAATTTCAACCAAATTTACTTTTGCACTTGGTCAGATACCGGCCCCGATAGCTCGGTAGAGTGTCCCTCCGGGGAACGGGAGGTCATGGGTTCGATCCCAGGCCGCGACATGAACTTTGTGAAATGAACAAATTATATCAAGTAATTTTGTTGGTTGATAATCAGCAGTGGGAGTGGCTTGATTAAACCCCTGTCACACCAGGGCCCCATTATCACGGGGATCCAACTGTGCCCAAGAAAAATACAGAACGCTGAGGTGCGCGCAGTATGATCGCAATCATCATGTATCGCCAGTGGACACGTTGGGGTTGCATAGAACACTGAGCATGCACAAAACAAACGCCATCACTCGGCGTTCTGGTAAGAGCGCAGTGAAGTCGCAGTAAAGTCGCAATAGCAGCGCAGTAAGGTCTCCCACAACACGTCAGGAGCCCCGCAGGCGCACACAGAGGTCTCCTACAACGCCACAGGAGCTCCGATGATTCGAACTGTGGCTAGGGTGGAGTGTGAGACGTAGAGTTTGATTGAGTGCTATCTTGAAAGCCTGCTTTTGAGGTGACTCATCCCGGGGTTGATGAGGAAAATACGGTGGATTTGCTTCTGCTTGCGGTGATGGCATGGGGGTGGACTTGCTTCTGCTTGCGTTGGGCAATTTCTTCCAATGCCTTCAACTTTCTTCCTGTTTTAACTGTTTGAGAACCAACATACAGCTGATAAAGATGTCATATACACTTCACTACATAGTGCAAACGAACGTTTTCAACATGCCGTCAGCGCAATAAGAGCGCAGTAATAGTGCACTGCATGCAGTGCGAGTACCTCGTAAGTGCAGTGGATGCAGTGGAAGTGCCAAACAATCGCCATCAGGAACTCCGTAGGAACGCCATAGAACGCCATGTAAGCTCCGTAGCAACGTATTTGATCGCTGTAAGGACGCAGTGACAGGTTCATATTCACGAAAAATATCAGATATGTCTTACGCTTTCACGGCGCTCTAGAAAATTAAACAATGCCGTGCCATCGCAGTGGAAACGCGGCATAGTGTGACAGGCCTTTAATTCATGCAGCGGGATAAGGGTTAATTTTGAAATCCTTGAAAAGACTGAAATTTGCTGCTAATGAGAAATGAATCTGAACACAACAGATGATGTGGAAACTTATACAAAAAATGACAGGACACTGGCATGACAAATGAACAGAAAACTACAGAAAACTAAGAAATGAACAAATGAAAATAAAACCGAGTCTCTACAATGGTTGTTGGTTGATTTGGAGTTTAATGGCCCAGTCAAGACTATTAAGATCATATTGAGCCAATCGATTTATCAAACCAAACTTTTCCTAAGCAGGTTTATACAGTTTGAAAGAGTTACTTCCCCTGTAGACGGATTCATTCACTAAAACTTCTTAATGCTCTGCATGCTGGGTATTTTTTTCACAGCAGACGACATTTTGAAATATTTTTCTAATTTTCTAAGGAAACAGGCTTTTTCATCTCATGCAAATTTGCATATGTCAAGTCTGTTTTCTGTATCAGTAATTTGTCGTCTGCTGAACACTATTCGATGGGATCCAAAGCATGATCCGTGCTATATCCAAATGAAAATATATAGATTATATAGAAAAATGACCATTTATGGATGGAAAGGCGGAAGGATGGAAACACGGACGGAGGGACGAACGGCAGGACGAAAACTATATACCCCCATAGCATACTTCGTATGCCGGGGGTATAATGAACAATGCAAATTTACAGTGTTATAATGAACAGTGCAACTGAACAGTGTTATAATGAACAGGGCAACTGAACAGTGTTATAATGAACAGGGCAACTGAACAGTGTTATAATGAACAGGGCAACTGAACAGTGTTATAACGAACAGAGCAATTGAACAGTGTTATAATGAACAAAGCATATGACTAGCGTTATAATGAACATAGCAAATGAATAGCGTTATAATGAACATAGCACATCAATAGCGTTATAATGAACATAGCAAATGAATAGCGTTATAATGAACATAGCAAATGAATAGCGTTATAAAAGAAGTTTTATGAGTAAATACAGTAAAAGACACATGCATTTTAAGGCAGGTTCATTCAGTATATAAAAGTTATGCACAATTTCAACATCTTTTGGACAAACTATTAAGCAAATGCCCTGAAAGCCAAAGCCAGAATTTTAACAGTGCAACTGAAAAGTTGAGAAGAGACCTTAAGTTTCCCGTTTGTTGTTGTTGTTGCTGCTGTTTTCATCTTTGGTGTCAATTTTAGACCAAAAAACCAACAAGAGGGCCCAATGGCCCTATATCGCTCACCTGTGTACCAGGAAATCATTAGTGTAGGAGACCACTAGACATTGCTACATACTAAATATATAAGCTCAGGCAAAGCGGCGTCCATGCTTATAAACCCTACTGGTTTCATTGGGCGACAGGGCTTGAGATGTAATTTCATCTCAATGTCTGGTAAAAGTCCCACAAAATTGGAAGAGACATCTCCAAAATGACCTATACAGTGTTGACGGGGATGTAAAACCTCAAATCAAACAAAATCTGTGCCTTATGGTTTTGGAGAAAAAGATCTTTTTTTTTAAGTTTTTTCCAGTATAAGTCTATAGGAGCTAAAGAGCCCTGGGGCTTGGCCAATTTTGACCCAAAGGGTATGATTGGCAGGATTTATGTAGGTTACCACGTGTCATTGCTACATGCTAAATATCTAAGCTCTGGGCGCTGTGGTTTCAGAGAAGAAGATTTTTTAAGCTTTTTTCCATAATGAGTCTATGGGAGCAAAGGGGCCCCGGCGCATGGCCCATTTGACACCCAGGGGCATGATTGGCAGGAATTATGTAGGTGACCAATTGTCGTTGCTACATGCTAAATATCTAAACTCTGGGCCCTGTGGTTTCAGAGAAGAAGATTTTTGAAGCTTTTTTTTTCCATTATGAGTCTATGGGAGCTAAGGGACCCTGGGGCATGGCCCATTTGGACCCTAGGGGCATGATTGGCAGGATTTATATAGGTGACCACTTGCTGTTGCTACATGCCAAATACCTCAGCTCTGGGCCCTGTGGTTTCAGAGAAAAAAGATTTTTGAAGCTTTTTTCCATTATGAGTCTATAGGAGCTAAAGGGCCCCGGGGCGTGGCCCATTTGGACCCCAGGGGCATGATTGGCAGGAATTATGTAGGTGACCACTTGCCATTGCTACATGCTAAATATCTAAGCTTTGGGCCCTGTGGTTTCCGAGAAGAAGATTTTTAAAGCTTTTTGTTCCATTATGAGTGTATGGGAGCGAAGGGGCCCCGGGGGTCGCCCATTTGGAACCCAGGGGCATGATTGGCAGGAATTATGTAGGTGACCACCGGCCGTTGCTACATGGTAAATATCTAAGCTCTGGGCCCTGTGGTTTCAGAGAAGATATTTGAAGCGCTTATTCCATTATGAGTCTATGGGAGCTAAGGGGCCCCGGGGTGTGAGCAATTTGGACCCCAGGGGCATGATTGGCAGGAATTATGTAGGTGACCACTTGCCGTTGCTACTTGCCAAATATCTCAGCTCTGGGCCCTGTGGTTTCAGAGAAGAAGATTTTTGAACCTTTTTCCCACTATGAGTCTATAGGAGCTAAAGGGCCTCGGGGCATGGCCCGTTTGGACCCCAGGGGCATGATTGGCAGTTTTATGTAGGTGACCACTTGCCGTTGCAACATGCTAAATATCTAAGCTCTGGGCCCTGTGGTTTCCGAGAAGAAGATTTTTGAAGCTTTTTGTTCCATTATGAGTCTATGGGAGCGAAGGGGCCCCGGGGCATCCCCCATTTGGAACCCAGGAGCATGATTGGCAGGAATTATGTAGATGACCACTGGCCGTTGCTACATGCTAAATATCTAAGCTCTGGGCCCTGTGGTTTCAGAGAAGAAGATTTTTGAAGCTTTTTTTATTTTATGAGTCTATGGGAGCTAAGGGGCCCCAGGGAGTGGCCCTTTTGGAACCCAGGGGCATAATTGGCAGGAATTATGTAGGTGACCAATTGCCGTTGCTACATGCTAAAAATCTAAACTCTGGGCCCTGTGGTTTCAGAGAAGAAGATTTTTGAAGCTTTTTTTTTCTATTATGAGTCTATTGGAGCTAAGGGGCCCCGGGGCATGGCCCATTTGGACCCTGGGGGCATGATTGGCAGGATTTATGTAGGTGACCACTTGCTGTTGCTACATGCTAAATATCTTAGCTCTGGGCACTGTGGTTTCAGAGAAGAAGATTTTTGAAGCTTTTTGTTCCATTATGAGTCTATGGGAGCAAAGGGGCCCCGGGGCGTCGCCCATTTGGAACCAAGGGGCATGATTGGCAGGAATTATGTAGGTGACCACTGGCCTTTGCTACATGCTAAATATCTAAGCTCTGGGCCCTGTGGTTTCAGAGAAGAAGATTTTTGAAGCTTTTTTTCCATTATGAGTCTATGGGAGCTAAGGGGCCCCGGGGTGTGGCCAATTTGGATCCTGGGGGCATGATTGGCAGGAATTATGTAGGTGACCACTTGCCGTTGCTACATGCTAAATATCTAAGCTCTGGGCCCTGTGGTTTCCGAGAAGAAGATTTTTGAAGCTTTTTGTTCCATTATGAGTGTATGGGAGCGAAGGGGCCCCGGGGCGTGGCCAATTTGGATCCCAGGGGCATGATTGGCAGGAATTATGTAGGTGACCACTGGCTGTTAATACATGCTAAATATCTAAGCTCTGGGCCCTGTGGTTTCAGAGAAGAAGATATTTTAATTTTTTCCCATTGTAAGTCTATGGGAGCTATATGTTGCCATGGCAACCAGAATTCCAATCTGATCAGCCCAAAAACCTTATGCAGCCTTTCCCCCTACCTGATGATGCTTCACATGAAATTTGATCAAGATTGGCCATGGGGTATTAGAGATATACTTATTTGAAATTGTTTACGGACGCACACACGCACGCACGCATGCACGGACGGACGCACGCACGCACAACGGACAAAAAGTGATCCCAAAAGCTCACCTCATCACTACGTGACAGGTGAGCTAATAAAGATCAAAATGATGGCCTTGGTATAATTCAAACAAATTGACCTGAGACTGGTGAACTCTATTAACATAATTTCACACCCGACTGAATGCATATATTTATCTTCCCAGTCTCCCGAAAATCGCGATATTGTTATTCAATACATGGAGGTCGGTAAATGGGTCGCAATTCACGCGATGGCTAAATTCACGAGAAGTTTAAGAAAGCCTACGTTGCGATAACATTGACTAATTTATTCCTTGCATAAAGGTCAGCGTCATGTCAAATTGTTCAAGGATGCTTGGACATGACACCATCCACTACATAACAGCAACTTTATATGATAAAGCGGATTAGGTGTACAGTAATCATATATGAAGACCACCTTTGGGACTGTTCAAAAGTGGTCTTTAAGACCACTTTTGAACAGTCCCAAAGGTGGTATCTGACTAGAGGACACTGTATGCAGAAAACACAAAGAAAGGATAACTGTAACCTACTAAATAAGCTTTTTAAAGCAGAATTAGTCTTAATTTTAGGTGGTCTTAATAGCAGAATTTCAATGTAGTTACATTTCTTGGACTAATTTTCTCTTCTTGTATTCTGTTTTCTCTGCATCTGTGATGTCATCTAGTTGCATGCTCTGAATTTTCCTCATACACTCCTGTACCTTGTCTGATATTGTGTCAGCCTGGAACATAATAAAATACAGTCGAACTTCAATGGCTCGAACACCTTTGGGACCACGAAAATCTGTTCGAGACAGGGGTAGTTCGAGCCACTGAGATTAGTGTCAGGAGGCATAACGAGATACTTCTAGACATCTTTTCGGTGTTCTATAATGAATATGTATGCTGAGTGTACTCATTAGAATCGCCTCATTGAGGTGATTCTATTGAGTACACACAGCATACATTTGCACGATAAAAGACTAAAATCTCCTTAATTATCTCCCACTATTTCTTATGTATAGGATTTCGCAAGGGGCTCAAGAATGGGTTCGACTCATCCATGGTAAACGAGCCATCGTTGTTCGAGCCATCGAAGTTCTACTGTATATTCTGCTGAATACTGTAATAATCCTAAGTATTGGGACAGATAGGCCTAAGCAAACAGTGCAGACCCAGATCACACTGCTCCTTGAGCAGTGTGATCAGGGTCTACAATGTTTGCCATTTTGTCCTTTTGGACTCCTTGCTGGATTATAATTTCAGGAGAATTACAGCAAGTCCTAAAGGCGACCAACATGAGTACATGTACTCGTAACTGCTTAGAAAGACTAAGCCTGCCCAGGCAAAGTGGTGCGAGTCAGACTGTCTAATGCATATTGTTACGAGCCAGGCGTAGCAGAAAGAAAAAGCAAACAAGCCTTTTGGAAAATTTTAACAAAATTTATTTACAAGTTAACTTTAACCTGTAGAAGTAAGAAAATTAAATGTACTTAGCTCTGTTATGAAATATCCTGAATGAATCTATTTTCCTTGATCCCACAGAATTCACAGTCCAAAATGAAAAGTAATATCCTTTAACAATCCAACACAGAATTTAGAAATAACTTTTCTTAAATGCCCAAACATTAAACTCCAAAGTCTGACTCAATGAGAAAAATCAAGCTCTTTTATAGACCCTAAGATTTCTCTAGAACATTCCAGAGGGCTGTGGAATAAGATGAGGTAATTTTCTAAAAATAATGCAACCCAGAACTTTCTGGAAGGTTCTGAAGTACTTTTCCTTGTAAACATGTTGTTTACAAAAATGAAATTAATCTGTGACTCAGTTTTCTAGAATCTTCTATAAGAAGATTAACAAGATATTTATAGCACTATTAGGTCACAGTGGGGTGCAAGTGGGAATCAGAAAAATAAATTCTTATGCATAACACTCCCCCTCTTCGAGGAAAAGAAAGATTTATGTAATAAAGCTTTCTTTTTGCTTTAAGAATAATAAAATATTGAGCATAGCATATAAAATTACATGTATCTACAATCCACTTTAGTAGAAAAGAAAAACACAACTCCTGACACTGCTCAAGCTCTTGAAAGGGCATCAGGGATAATGTTATCTCTCCCTCTGATATGTCTTATGTCTAAATTATACTCTTGTAGCATAAGACTCCACCTGAGCAACCGCTGATTTTTGTTTTTCATTTTATGTATGAAAGTCAGTGGATTGTGATCACTGAAAACAACAATCGGTGCAGTTGTAGGGGTAAGATAAACTTCGAAATGTTGCAGAGCAAGAATCAGAGACAAGCACTCTTTCTCTATGGTAGAGTAATTTCTCTGATGCTTATTAAACTTTTTGGAAAAGTAGCAAACTGGATGATCCACACCATTTTCATCTTCCTGCAACAAAACACTACCTGCACCTACGTCACTAGCATCTACAGCTAGCTTAAACTCCTTTTCAAAGTTTGGTGCTAAGAGAACTGGTTCACTCTTGAGTATGGCTTTAAGTTTATCAAAAGCATTTTGGCATATTGCATTCCAATGGAATTTTGTTCTTTTGCTGAGCAAATTTGTCAAAGGCTCAGCAATGACAGAGAAATTATTACAGAACTTTCTGTAATAACCAGCCATACCAAGAAATCGCATCAGCTGTCTTTTGCACGTGGGTACGGGAAAATTTGAGATAGCCTCAACTTTAGCATCAATGGGTTTCACATGACCTTGACCTACAACATGACCTAGAAATGTCAAACTTGCATGG
This sequence comes from Lucinisca nassula, assembly GCA_963580285.1. Classification (NCBI taxonomy): domain Eukaryota; kingdom Metazoa; phylum Mollusca; class Bivalvia; order Lucinida; family Lucinidae; genus Lucinisca; species Lucinisca nassula. Next base: position 41,496,672 of record OY757014.1, read on the forward strand.
CAGAATTCACTTTTAGCAAGATTGATTGTCAATTTGGCATTACTCAGTCTATCAAAGAATGCTCGAATAGTCCCAAGATGTTGATTCCACTGGTCGTTGTATATGATAGCATCATCTATATAAGCACTGCCGCCTTCCAGCCCCGCAATTACCATGTTTATTAAGCGCTGAAATGTTGCCGGAGAGTTTTTCGTTCCAAATGGCATGACTTTATAGTTAAATAATCCGTCTGGGGTTGTGAATGCCAAAACCTCCTTTGCTCTATCTGTGAGTGGAATTTGCCAAAATCCTTTCAGAAGGTCGAATTTCGTTATGTATTTGGCATTCCCGATGTTATCAATGCAGTCATCCATTCTTGGAATAGGAAAGCTATCTGTTTTACTTAAGGAATTAACTTTCCTAAAATCTGTACACATATGATATGTCCCATCAGGTTTTGGTACTAGAATACAAGGAGAACTCCATTCACTTTGGCTTGGTTCAATAAAGTCATTGTCTAATAGATACTGAACTTCTTCTTTAAGATATTTTTGTTTCACAGGATTCATCCTGTTTGGGTGTTGTTTTACAGGTTTAGACCCATTTATGTCCACATCGTGAAATATTTTGTCTGTCCGTGTTGGAATGTCAGGAAATAATTGTTCATATTCAAAAATCAGCTGTTTCAGTTCATTCCGCTGATTTGGCTCTAGATGTGACAGTTTCTGGTCAAGATTCCGTAGAATGTCAGAATTCTGAAGTTTTGATGATGTGGTATCCGACTTCACTGAATTAATTTCCTCACAGTCATTGTCACATGAATTAAGTGGAACAGAGCTAACTAGATTGACTGATGTTAAAGATGTATTGTCCCTATCTATGTATTCCTTAAGCATGTTAATGTGACATAGCTGCTTTAGCTTGCGCCTCCCAGGAGTGTTTATTATGTAATTTACGTCACTGATCTTTTTGTCTACAGTGTATGGACCATAATACCTGGCCTGCAACGATTTTCCTGGAATAGGCAAAAGAGCTAGTACCTTATCACCTGGTTTAAAATTCCTTTCTTTTGTCCCTATGTCATATAGCTGTTTCATTTTCCTTTGGGCTGACTGAAGATTGGTCCGAGCAGCCTCACAAGCTTTTGAAAGTCTAGTTTTGAAATCAGACACATACTGAAGTAAATTCAGGGAGGTGTCATCATTGGAGACAAATTTCTCTTTGAGAAGTTTCAGAGGACCACGAACAGTATGGCCAAATACTAATTCAAATGGACTGAAGCCAAGAGATTCTTGCACAGATTCTCTAACAGCAAATAAAAGGAGATGGATGCCTTCATCCCAATCCTCTGTGTCAAAGCAATATGATCTTATCATGTTTTTCAATGTTTGATGGAATCTTTCAAGGGCGCCTTGACTTTCAGGATGATAGGCTGATGACTTATACTGTACAATGCCAAGTTCATGCATTACTTGTTGAAATATTCCAGACATAAAATTTGAGCCTTGGTCTGACTGAATAGATTTAGGAAGCCCAACAAATGTGAAAAACTTCACTAAGGCCTTGACGATTGTTTTAGTTTTGATATTTCTTAAAGGAATGGCTTCAGGAAAACGTGTGGAAGCACACATAATGGTCAAAAGATATTCACAGCCGGACTTAGTTCTGGGCAAGGGACCCACACAGTCTATAATTATTCGACTGAAAGGTTCATCAAAAGCAGGTATAGGCTGCAAATGAGCCTTAGGTATAGTCTGATTGGGTTTTCCTACCATTTGGCATGTATGGCAGGACCTACAATGCTGAGAAACATCTGATTTTAACCCAGGCCAGTAAAAATGATTAAGAATCTTGTGATAGGTTTTATTTACACCTAAATGTCCTGACATGGGAGTTTCATGCGCCAAGTTTAATATTTGGGAACGGTAAACCCGTGGAACCACTATCTGGTGGTTGACAGTCCACTCGTCTTCTGCTGAGACGTCTGGTGGACGCCATTTTCTCATAAGAATGTCATTTTTGACATAATAACCGACTGGGACCTGAGATACTTCCTGCTCATCTAAAGCCCTTTCAAACAAAGGCGAAATTTCAGGATCCTTATGCTGTTCTATAGCTAGTTGAAACCCAGACATTATGTCATGGCCTAGATCTAAAGATGAGTTATTCTCATGAAAATCTGTCTGCTTATCAGGCAGGCTTGAAGACAGAGACCTTGTTATCTCGTCATTAAAAGACTGACCCAAAAAGGTATCAGTTAAATCAAAATCCTGTTTCCCATCAGTTTGCTTGGCCTTACGTGCCATCGCCCTTGTGACTGCACAAGATGGATAAAGATCAGGAATTTCCTGCTCAATGGGATCAGGCGGTTGGTCTATGCAAGGATTAGTAGTCAAAAGTGGGTTTGCCACAACCTTATCTCCAGCTAAGTCATTGCCTAGCAACAAATGAACACCTTTAAAAGGTAAAGAAGGTCTAATACCAACAGCCACTGAACCGGATACCAAGTCTGATGACAAATAAACGTTATGAAGCGGAACATTAACAAATCCACATTCCACACCCTGAATAAGGACACTTTGGCCCAAAGAAGTCTTCTCAGAAAAAGGCAGAGTATCTGCTGGAATAAGAGATTGAGAAGCTCCAGTATCTCGTAAGATTTTGATAGGGGTAGGATGGGCATAACTGTCACCATTTAGTGACACAAAACCATCTGATAAGAATGGTTCATAAATCTCCATAACCGAATTAGTCTCAGATATTTTGGTATCAGAAAGAGTTTCCTCCCTTACACAAGACTGTGGTTTTGGCCTTATAGAAGTCAAGCCTGTAGGCTTAAGTTCCTCTTGTCTTTCTCTTTCTTTCCTTCGCTTTAATTTTAAACACTCAGAGATCAAATGACCTGTATTTTTACAATAATAACAAACTACTTGAGATTGAGATAAGGGATTCTGGTCTTTGTTTTCACCAGAAGGTTTGGGAAAATTTGGGCTTCTGTTTTCACCAGAAGGTTTGGAAGGATTCTGGCTTTTATTTTCACCAGAAAGTTTGGGCATAGTACTAGATGTATGGCTATAACTACCAGAAGGATTACTGGGATAGAATCTTGGACCTGTCTGTGGATTATAAGGTTTTCGAGGATAAGGCCTGTTCACAAATGAGACTTTATGAGTCAAAGCATAATCATCTGCCAAACGAGAAGCTTCCTCCAAGGTTTCAACCTGTCTCTCATCGAGAAAAGATTTAATGTCTGAATTTATGCACCGTTTGAACTCTTCAACAAGGACAAGCTGTCTAAGTTTGTCATGATCAGAGCCTACTTTTTTAGAAGAACACCACCTATCAAATAATTGTTCTTTGGTTCGAGCAAATTCTACATGGGTCTGGGAAATTTCTTTTTTACAGTTCCTAAATTTCTGCCTGTAAGCCTCAGGGACCAACTCATATGCCTTAAGAATAAGCTCCTTGACCAGATCATAGTCTGAGCTTTGCTCGACAGTCAGCTGAGTGTAAATGTCTCGAGCCTTTCCGACAACAACGCTCTGCAAAAGTAAGGTCCAATGCTCTTTTGGCCATTTTAAATTTTCTGCAACTTTTTCAAAATGCAAAAAATACTTATCTACCTCTTTTTCCTGAAATGGCGGAACTAATCTGATGTGCTTTGTGGCATCAAAGTAACTACCAGAGTCAAAAACAGGGGTATGTTTCACCCTATCTTGACCCTGGAGTTCCATTTCCTTCAATCTTAACTGAAACTGCCTTTCTCTTTCTTTTTCTTCAATACTATATCTCATTTTTTCCTTTTCCAACTCGAGCCGTTCTTCTTTTTCTAATTTTTCTTTCTGAATGCGTTCCTCCATTTCTCTTTGTTTTTCCCTCTCTCTTTCTTCCATTTCTAATCTTTCCATCTGCATTTGTCTCTGCATTTCTCTTTCTTTTTCTTCCTTTTCATTTTTATCTTTCTGTATGCGTTCTTCCATCTCTAATCTTAATTTTTCTAATTCAATTTGCCTTCCTATTTCAATTTGTCTCATTTGCAACTCAGTATGTGAAACCATAATGAGAGACAAAGCAGATGGATCGAAAAGTTCTTCATCAACAAAAAACTGTACCAAAATATTCTTAATTTCATGCTTCTTCATGCTTGTTTTGACAGTAGTGACCCCATAATGGGAAGCAATATCTAGCAAATCTGTCCTTTTGGCAAGATTAAACAACTCCTGAGTAGGCTGAGCCAAAAAGCTTCTCAAATCAAACGACATGTTTGCTTTTTGTTTGTTCTATAAAGTATTTATGGAAATACAGATTGCGGTTAATTTGACAAAGTTTTTTTTTTTTTTTTTTTTTTTTTTTGAAATGACAAGCCCAATGAGAATTTCACATGAAATGACAAGTACTATTTCACCTGAAATGACAGTTCACATGAAATGACAATCCCCTATATGCCTATAGGGAAATACCAATCCTGTGAAGCAACTGCAAAGTCTATTTGATAAGAAATGACAATTACCTGCGTCACATGAAATGTCGGTTTTAAAATGCTTAAAATGGTTTTATCCCGGACGAGCCCCCAATTTCTGTTACGAGCCAGGCGTAGCAGAAAGAAAAAGCAAACAAGCCTTTTGGAAAATTTTAACAAAATTTATTTACAAGTTAACTTTAACCTGTAGAAGTAAGAAAATTAAATGTACTTAGCTCTGTTATGAAATATCCTGAATGAATCTATTTTCCTTGATCCCACAGAATTCACAGTCCAAAATGAAAAGTAATATCCTTTAACAATCCAACACAGAATTTAGAAATAACTTTTCTTAAATGCCCAAACATTAAACTCCAAAGTCTGACTCAATGAGAAAAATCAAGCTCTTTTATAGACCCTAAGATTTCTCTAGAACATTCCAGAGGGCTGTGGAATAAGATGAGGTAATTTTCTAAAAATAATGCAACCCAGAACTTTCTGGAAGGTTCTGAAGTACTTTTCCTTGTAAACATGTTGTTTACAAAAATGAAATTAATCTGTGACTCAGTTTTCTAGAATCTTCTATAAGAAGATTAACAAGATATTTATAGCACTATTAGGTCACAGTGGGGTGCAAGTGGGAATCAGAAAAATAAATTCTTATGCATAACAATATAAACTATATTTGTTTCATTGGGAGGCAGGGCTTGAGATGTCATTTTATCTCAATGTCGGGTTGAAGTCCCACAAAATGGGAAGCAACATCTCCCAAATGACCTAAATAGTGTTGAAGGGGATATTAAACCTAATTCAAACAAATAAAGGAATCCAAATTTTTATATTTTCACGGTAACACTTTTACCCAGGACTGCGTTTCTGAAGTGACTTTTTCCATCTTTACCATAAAAATTTACCGTTTAAATTCGGACACTTTGAGGACTTTCTGTATTTCTCCTAAAATTTTAACAAATTTGTTTCACAATCCAGCAAGGAATTCAAAAAGTGCAGACAGAATGGCAAACTGTTTAGGCCCTGATCAGACAGCTCTAGTCTAAGCAGCAGTCTGATCTGGGTCTTGCATGTTTGCTGATGCCTGTGTGTCCCAATACTTAGGATCTTTACTGTAAATTTCGAGAACTCATTCTTGAAAGTAGAGGCTTTCAGTCAAAATCATGAATAGGATGGCAAAGTGTGGATCCTGATCAGATGGCTAGTTATGAACTGGCTCATCTGGAGCTACATACATGTAGCAGGCCTCATACTGACCAAGCTTTTCAGAGCCTGAAAAGACCATATTTTGCAGCTTCAACCCTTATCCTGTTGAACAAGACACAACTACATTACCTTTGCAAACAGTGTAGATCCTGATCAGATGGCTTCCAAAGAAGCCATCTGATCAGGAGCTAAACTGTTTGTAATGGGGTTTGTGAAAATATAAAGTAATTTGGTTGACTTATAGTCAGAAATAAGGGTTAAATAGTTTTTTAAACAGACTATATACACAAAAATCAGAATCTAAAAGCCTGAAATCAAGAAAAACAAGAGCATCGGTGAAACCGAGGGATGCTCCCCGAAGATGCGCAGTAGTATGAGGGTTAGTTTAGTGAAATGATCCTATACACTTTGAAGTTTGATAAGATTTGTTTGAAGACAAATGTTATGGGTACTCGTTAGAACCGTCTGAATGAGGAGGTTCTAATGAGTACCCTCAGCTGATGTTTGGAGTACAAATATAGAAACTAGGTAGTGATTTTCAACAAAGAATGCAAAAAAAATGAGAAATGTAAGGCGCCTTCCCTGCACATCTTAAACCATAAGGCTAAGAAACTCAATTTTGTGTCTCCTAGTAAGTGGTTTTCAATGGAAAATGTCACAAGGAATACACATGTGAAACATGAAAGCCCTATCACCCATGGTTATGAAATAACAGGAGATATTTTTTTGAAAAAGGGGAAATGATAAGTGAAAATAAGCAATATAGTTATGGCCCTTTGTCAGAATGTAGGTTTTTGCAATGTACTGTAAGTATGTGTGTGAAGTTTCATGAGAGTAGGACAAATACTTTTAAAATTTTGACCAGAGTTTAAGTTGTTTGGGTATGGCCTGACAAACACACACCCAAATGCAATTTGTCAGGATGTAGGTCTTGTGATGGTAATTATGTGTGTGATGTTTCATGAGAGTAGACAAAATACTTTTTAAGTTATCACCGAGGTTAAGGTTTTTGGTTTAGGTGTGACAAACACACGAGTTATTCTCCTTTGTCAGAATGTAGGTCTTGTGATGGTAAGTATGTGTGTAAAGTTTCATAAGAGTAGGGCCAGGTTAAGGCGTGACAAACACGAGTTTCATGGCGTCTGATCTGGGCCTGCACTGTTTGCCACTTACCCCTTTTGGGGTTTCCGGTGTAACAGTTTATCTTTACCCCCTGGGTAGCTTTACCCCCGGGGGTAAAGATATCCCGGGATATCTTTACCCCCACCCTGGATATCTTCACCCCCGGGGGTAAAGATATCCCAGCCGGGATATCTTTACCCCCGGGGGTAAAGCTAAACTGGCTACGATATCTTTACCCCCACCCCAACTTTTGGGTATGAACTATTTTCTTAATGCCCAATTTCTTCTTATATGTAAGTGAAGCAAGATAGTGGACTCAATGTTTCACTTTAACATTTTTTCGTTTCAATCATGACTCGGACTAATAGAACTACCCTTAGTAAGAAATATGACCATATTATAGAGGCAAATGATTATTTAAGAGCTTCTTTTTTGTATAATTTCTTATTCAAAATGTTGCTTATGACAATCTTTCATAATCTTGCATTATCCCTGTCAGTCGTGAAATGGGTGGTGGTGGTGAGTGGAAAGGCGGCGGTAAAGATATCCCGGCTGGGATATCTTTACCCCCAGGGGTAAAGCTAAAATGGCCAGGATATCTTTACACCCACCCCAACTTTTGGGTAAAAACTATTTTCTGAAAGCCCAATTTCTTCTTATATGTAAGAGAAGCAAGAAAGTGGTCTCAATGTTTCACTTTAACATTTTTCGTTTCAATCATGACTCAGACTAATAGAACTACCCTTAGAAAGAAATATGACCATATTATAGAGGCAAATGATTATTTAATAACTTCTTTTTGTATAGTTTCTTATTAAAAATGTCCCTTACGACAATCTTTCATTTAGAATAATAGTTTATACCCAAAAGTTTCGGTGGGGGTAAAGATATCCTGGCCAGTTTAGCTTTACCCCCTGGGGTAAAGATATCCCAGCCGGGATATCTTTACCCCTGCCTTTGCACTCACCACCACCACCCATTTGACCGGCCCCGATAGCTCAGTTGGTAGAGTGTCCGCTCCGGGGAACGGGAGGTCTGGGGTTCGATCCCGGGCCGCGACAAACCAAAGTCGTTAAAAATGGTACTAGCTGCTCCTCGCTTGGCACTCAGATTTACGGGGAAGAGCTAGGACTGGTCGATCCAGTGTCAGGATAATGTGACTGGGTGTGGTATCATGTAATGTGTCTGGGACATGATACTTCAGTTAGGCAGCACTATAAACGTGAGCATTGAGCTCCCTGTCCCAACCAGACACCGTCGTGATATGACTGAAAAATTGTTGAAAGCGACGTTAAACCCGAATTCACACACACACACACCATGACCCATTTCTTCACAACTGACAGGGATAATGCAAAATTATGAAAGATTGTCATAAGGGATATTTTGAATAAGAAAATATACAAAAAGAAGTTATTAAATAATCATTTGCCTTTATAATATGGTCATATTTCTTACTAAGGGTAGTTCTATTAGTCCAAGTCACGATTGAAAGTAAAATGTTAAAGTGAAACTTCAAGAAATTGGGCGTTTAGAAAATAGTTTATACCCAAAAGTTGGGGTGGAGGTAAAGATATCCTGGCCAGTTTAGCTTTACCCCCCTGGGGTAAAGATATCCCAGCCGGGATATCTTTACCCCCGCCTTTGCACTCACCACCACCACCCATTTCACAACTGACAGGGAAAATGCAAGATTATGAAAGATTGTCATAAGGGACATTTTGAACTAGAATTGTTTTCTAAGAAAACAGATGTCCCCCCACCACACTCATTATTTCAGCCCTGTGACCTTGAAAATTAGGTCAAGGTCACCAAAATCTAATCAGTTCTTAAGATCAGCCCACTGATATAATGTACCTAGTTTGAACCAAATCCATCCACTGGTTCAGGAGATAGAGTGCAGACAAGGCAATTTTCAACAGTCTAAGTCCCGTGGTGACCTTGAAAATTAGGTCAAGGTCACCAAAATCTAATCAGTTCTAGAGACTATCCCACTTACTTTATGTACCAAGTTTGAACCAAATCCATCCATTGGTTCAGGAGATAGAGTGCAGACAAGCTTATTTTTAACAGTCTTAGTCCCGTGGTGACCTTGAAAATTAGGTCAAGGTCACCAAAATCTAATCAGTTCTTGAGACCATCCCAATGATACTATGTACCAAGTTTGAACAAAATCCATCCATTGGTTCAGGAGATAGAGTGCAGACAAGCTTTTTTGGCCTAAAATTCGACAATGTTTTGAGCACTGTGACCTTGAAAATTAGACCAAGGTCACCAAAATCTAATCAGTACTTTTCCCCCTCCAAATGGTGTATCTATGTAAGTTTAATCAAAATCCATCCATCCATTCAGGAGATAGAGTGCAGACAAGAGGCAACGCCAACGCCAACGCCGACAGGATCCGCACCAAAACCATTATGTCCCCCTCCCTTTCGGGTGGGGGTACATAATAAGAAAATATACAAAAAGAAGTTATTTTTAAATAATCATTTGCCATTATAATATGGTCATATTTCTTACTAAGGGTAGTTCTATTAGTCCGAGTCATGATTGAAACAAAATGTTAAAGTGAAACATCGAGTCCACTATCTTGCTTCACTTACATATAAGAAGAAATTGGGCATTAAGAAAATAGTTTATACCCAAAAGTTGGGGTGGGGGTAAAGATATCCTGGCCAGTTTAGCTTTACCCCCGGGGGTAAAGATATCCCAGCCGGGATATCTTTACCCCCGCTTTCGCACTCACCACCACCACCCATTTTACAACTGACAGGGATAATGCAAAATTATGAAAGATTGTCATAAGGGACATTTTGAATAAGAAAATTAACAAAAAGAAGTTATTAAATAATCATTTGCCTCTATAATGTGGTCATATTTCTTACTAAGGGTAGTTCTATTAGTCTGAGTCATGATTGAAACGAAAAATGTCAAAGTGAAACATCGAGTCCACTATCTTGCTTCTCTTACATATAAGAAGAAATTGGGCATTAAGAAAATAGTTTATACCCAAAAGTTGGGGTGGGGGTAAAGATATCCTGGCCAGTTTAGCTTTACCCCCGCCTTTGCACTCACCACCACCACCCATTACACAACTGACAGGGATTATGCAAGATTATGAAAGATTGTCATAAGGGACATTTTGAATAAGAAAATTAACAAAACTAGGGCCCCGGCAGCGCTATCAGAGGAGTAGGAAAAATGTTGATGTTAAAAAGACGTTTTTTTTCCTTTCACCTCTAAGTATGACCTTGACCTTTGAGGTACGGACCTGGGTCTTGCGCGTGACACACTGTCACATTATGGTTAATATTTCTGCTAAGTAATATTTAAATCCATCCAGGTATAAGAAAGTTATAGATTGGACACAATAAAAAAGACGCTTTTTTGACCTTTTATCTCTAAGTATGACCTTGACCTTTGAGGTACGGCTGTGGGTCTTGCGTGTGACACTTCATCACATTATGGTTAACATTTCTGCCAAGTAATATTTAAATCCATCCAGGAATAATAACAAAGTTATTAATTGGACACAGGAAAGACCCTTTTTTGACCTTTAACCTCTAAGTATGACCTTGACCTTTGAGGTACGGACCTGAGTCTTGCGCGCAACACTCCATCACATTATGGTTAACATTTCTGCCAAGTAATATTTAAATCCATCCAGGAATAAGAAAGTTATGGAGGATAAAAAAATTGGTGGACGGACAGACGGACAGACAGACAGACGGACAGAGTGATGCCAAGTAATATTTAAATCCATCCAGGAATAATAAAAAGTTATGGAGGATAAAAAAATTTGTGGACGGACAGACGGACGGACAGACAGACAGACGGACGGACAGAGTGATTACTATAGGGCACCCACACTTTCAGTGCGGGGCCCTAAAAAGTCATTGAATAATCATTTGCCTCTATAATGTGGTCATATTTCTTACCAAGGGTAGTTCTATTAGTCTGAGTCCTGATTGAAACGAAAAATGTTAAAGTGAAACATCAAGTCCTCTATCTTGCTTCTCTTACATATAAGAAGAAATTGGGCATTAAGAAAATAGTTTATACCCAAAAGTTGGGCTGGGGGTAAAGATATCCTAGCCAGTTTAGCTTTACCCCCGGGGGTAAAGATATCCCAGCTGGGATATCTTTACCCCGCCTTTGCACTCACCACCACCACCCATTTCACAACTGACAGGGATAATGCAAGATTATGAAAGATTGTCATAAGGGACATTTTGAATAAGAAAATATACAAAAAGAAGTAATTAAATAATCATTTGCCTCTATAATGTGGTCATATTTCTTACTAAGGGTAGTTCTATTAGTCCGAGTCATGATTGAAACGAAAAATGTTAAAGTGAAACATCGAGTCCACTATCTTGCTTCTCTTACATATAAGAAGAAATTGGGGTTTAAGAAAATAGTTTATACCCAAAAGTTGGGGTGGGGGTAAAGATATCCTGGCCAGTTTAGCTTTACCCCCGGGGGTGAAGATATCCAGGGTGGGGGTAAAGATATCCCGGGATATCCTTACCCCCCCGGGGGTAAAGCTACCCAGGGGTCAAGATAAACTGGGACACCGGTACCAAATGGGTTTAACCAAAAGTCTAAGAATTCCCTAGTTATTGATTTTTAACAAAGACTGCAAAAATAAGGAGAAATGTTAGGCCCCTTCCATGCAAGGGCATGTAAATCTTAAACCATAAGACAAAGAAACTCAGTTTTGTGTTCCCTAGTAAGTGATTTTCAATGAAGAATGTCACAAGGAATACATAAGTGAAATATGAAAGCCCTATTAACCATGGTTATGAAACAACAGGAGATATTTTTTGAAAAAGGGGAGATAATTCAGTGAAAATAAGCAACATAATTATGGCCCTTTGTCAGAATGTAGGTTTTGTGATGGTAAGTATGTGTGTGAGAGTAGGATAAATACTTTTAAAATTTTGACAGAGTTTAAGTTGTTTGGTTATGGCCTGACAAACACACACCGAAAAGCAATATAGTTATGGCCCTTTGTCAGAGTGTAGGTCTTGGTGATAGTAAGTAAGTGTGTGCAGTTTCATGAGAGTAGGGCAAATACTTTTGAAGTTATGACCGAGGTTAAGTTTTTTGGTTAAGGCGTGACAAACACATGGACAAAAGCAATATGGTTTGTCAGAATATAGGTCTTTTGATTGTTAGTATGAGTGTGAAGTTTCATGGGAGTAGGGATAATACTTTTGAAGTTATCACCGGTTAAATGTTTTGGTTTAGATTTGAAACTGACTGACAAGGAGATTACTATAGGGCATCCAAAATACTGTGTGGGGCCCTAATTAAGAAGGGAAGTAACTCCTTAAATACCGTTGGTAGGGTTATGCTTCTTGCATTCTGCAATTTCTCTCATAGCCCCCTATCAGTGTATCAAGTTTCACTAAATTACCTTTAAAACTTTTAGAGATATGATCCGGACAAGCTTAATATAGCAAAAACTAAAAAGGGAAATAACTCTGTAATTACTTGTGATAGAGTTACAGTTCTTGCACTCTGCACTTCCTCTGATGGCCATCTATCTATGTATCAAGTTTCGCTTAAATCCCTTCTATACTTTCAGAGATATGCTCCGGACAATTTTTTCATTGAAATAGTTAAGAAGGGACGTAACTCCATAAATACTGGTGACAGGGTTATGGTTCTTGTATTTTACGATTCCCTTCATCGCCCTCTATCATTATATCAAGTTTCACTTAAATACCTTTAATACTTTTAGAGATATAGAGCGTGACGGACGGACGGACGGACGGACGTCTTTACGGATGTATACTTGTGTGTCTTCAGCCCTACAAAGTACCCTTGTGTGTCAAATTTCCAGGAAATTTCTTGGAATTTCTTGGAAAAAAAAGACACACAAGTTACTATTTTAGACACACAAAACACTGACGGAATAAATCGCATTGAGTTTAATGTAAGTGTCCATACTTTTAAACACACAAGTATACATTCGTTCCTGCGGACAGACGGACGGACGGACAAAGCGGCGACTATATGGCTCCCCCTTCGGGGAGCATAAAAATCAAGCTCTAAAAGCCTGAAATCCTGCAAATGACTGACAATTTTTGAGGCCTGATACATGTGGCAGGCCTCATACTGGCCAAGCTTTTTTATGCCTGAAGGCCCGATTTTGCAGCCTTAGCCCTTATCCTACTGAACACGACAACCATAACCATTGCAAACAGTTAGATCCAGATCAGATGGCTTCTGAAGCCATCTGATCAGGATCTCCACTGTTTGTTATGCAGTTTGTGAATTGAACAAGTACATTATAGCCAGCAATTTAACAGGCTTGGGGTAATCATAATCTGTAATCAGCTGTAATCGATTACATATTTTCAAGTAATTTGATGTAATCAGACATTTTTCTGATTACAAGTAATTCAATTTAATCAATTACTTCCAAATTTTGGCCTGTAATCATGATTATTTTCTGATTACAATTTGATAACATTTTTTTTATTAATATAGATGTATAAATTGCGAATTTGTGCAAAAATATCAGGATTCTGGACATCAGACCAATTCTTTTATATACTTTTGCTAGCATGTAAACTCATCAAAATATCAGTAATTGCTAATAAACTGCAATTAAACATGTTCAAACTTTCACCTTTCATAAAAGTTAATGGATGTGCTGAATGTTTTTCAAATCAGTTTATAAAGAATAAGTGTTGTTGATTGGTGAATAGTCAGAAATGGGTGTGGCCAAATAATTTTATTCAGCAAGATAAGGGTTTAATAGTCATTTTAAACAGAATATAGGAAGAAAAATCAAAATCTGAAAGTCTGAAATCAAGAAAAATTCAAACTCTAAAAGCCTGAAATCCTGCAAATGCCAAAAAATATGAGGCCTGATGTAGGTATCTGTTCTAATATACAATTCTGAAGGAGTTCAGGTTTAACAACATGCCAATCAATCAGGAATCTTTAACAAGTATCCATATGAAGTGAAGCCTCCGGTGTAGTGGCTATGCTACTCGCCTTGTAATTCTTGGGTTGCAGGATCGATCCCCGGCTCTTCGACTTTCCGACGAGTCTTTAAACTGAGGTCCCGTCTCCACATGACCTTAGCTGTTGTTGGGACATAAAACTCAAACACTTACTCATGATGTAAAGTAAAGATTAGAAAAAGTTCTCTCTTTCTCTTATTCTGGAGCTATGAGTATTTTAAAATATAGTAAAATATGTAAAAGTCGCCACCGCAATTAATCCTTTTGCTCATCAGGGCTTGAAGAAATAGATGGGCTGCATGATGCTTCCATGCAGAGCTGAAACCGACCGCACACGAGTACTGGTAAACCGTTTAGAGGATCTAAGCCTGCCAATGCAAAGCGGTACGAATCGGACTGTCCATGCTTATAAACCCTATTTGTCTCATTGGGCGGCTGGGCTTGAGATCTCATTTCATCTCAATGTCGGATAAAAGTCCCACAAAAATGGAAGCAATGTCTCCAAAATGACCTTTACAGTGTTGACCGGGACGTTAAACCTCAAATCAAACAAACAGAACAGTTTGTGATTTCTTCAAAATCTATTTGGAAAATGGCTGAACTTTTGTAAGCAGTGTAGGCACAGATCAGACACCTTGTTCTGTGGCATCTGATCTGGGCCTGCACAGTTTGCCAATTACCCATTTTGGGGCTTCCGGTACAAAAAGGGTTAACACAGTTAAACCTGTCAAAGTGACCATCTCAATGAACCCTTTTTGTACCTAATGGAATCTTCCTCCTTATATATGGCAGGAGTCCATTTCAAAATTTAGTATTGACATGTTGTGTTTTCTTTGAAATTTATTTGGAAAATAGCTGAACTTTTTTTCAAAAAGTGCAGGGCCTGATCAGATGCCGCGGAATTTCTGCGGCATCTGATCTGTGCCTGCACTGTTTGCCAACTACCTGTTTGTGAGGTTTCTGGTACTAGAATGGGTTAAGCAAGCAACCTGTTTTAACCCTTATCCTGCTGAATAAATTTATGCAGCCACACCATTTCGGACTATCCACCAATCAAAGTACTTGATATGGGCCCGTCAGGAGATTTTGGTACTTATCGCTTATGCCAGCAGCGAAGGTTCAGGCGAGCCTGCACATCCACGCAGTCTCGCCAGAACCTTCGCTGCTCGCTCATACAAGCAGTGAATCAAGAGGAACCTTCAGACAGAAAGCCATATCCCTGGCCCCTCTGAATGGCTGGGCATGCGCAGTTAAAATTTGTCATGACGGAATGCTCGAAGACACAAATTCGCTTGGCGGGGCTCATATAATGTATTGGCTCAATTCACAAACTGCAATGCCAAACAGTATAGATCCTGATCAGATGGGAGAAGCCAGCTGATCAGGGTCTACACTGTTTGTCAACATAGGGTTTGTGGTGTTCAGCATGATAAGGGTTAGGCAAGATTAAGTTCTCGGAAAGGCAAATGCATTGAAATGAACATGTATTAAGCAAGCACCTGTCTTAACCCACTGTACAGTTGTGGACTCTTCCATTGCTATATGTTGGACAAGTCCATTTGTCATATAAGGGGTGGTAGGCCTATTTTTTCTATTTTTGACAGAAAATTCTGGTAGCAAATAGTGCAGGCCCTGGTCAGACGCCAGAATGTGGCGTCTGATCTGGGCCTGCACTGTTTGCCAAGGTAACCCTTTCGGGTTTCCAACATGCAATGGATTAAGCAAGCACATTTTTCATTATAACTTAGGCATTTGCTTAATACAGGTTGCACTGTTAATGCCATAGAACATACCTTTTTGAAGACTCTTGGTCCCCCCTCAGCCTTTTTGTCCATCTGTATCCAACCTGCCTGCATTGCTTTGCTGAACCCAACTTTAGCATTTGGTACTGTTTTCTGTAGAAAAATAAAACACTGTACTTTATTACATGTTTATAGAGGATCTTACATGAGTGCTCATGTATTATTGTATTTATTAAACGAGTTGAGGAAAAGGGATAAAATGCGAGGCTGTGCTGAGCATTTTATCCCTTTTTCTCAACGAGTTTAATAAAGTTAATAATACATGAGCACGAATGCAAGATTCTATTTATCATATGACATTAAAAGCGTATTTTATTCACGATTGTTTACAAAAATGTCAACATTCCGCCGTTAGTAAACGCGACGTCATTAAGGACGTCGTACATGTAACGTTACGGGACGTATCTAGCTAATTTGCATATTTAATCCACTAGTGGATTATCGAAAATAATACATGACGTTATTACACTCTCAGACGCGACGTCATATCATAAATCCACTACTATGATGGAACATTTCAGCAGACAAACATACCAATTGATGATTGCCAGCTTCAGCAGCTGAGTCGGATGCACGTCTGATTGGTGATCAGGAGGATGCAGGTTTGATACCTGCCTAGACCTGCCTGGATCAGCAACATTCTTTCATGTTATCTTTTCTAAGGTCATTCTGATTAAATACCCACAATACAGTTGAACTTCAATGGCTCGAACACCTTTGGGACCTCGAAAATCTGTTCAAGACAGGGGTAGTTCGAGCCACTGAGGTTACTCTCAGAAGGCATACCGAGATACTTTTAGTCATCTTTTCGGTGTTCTATAATGAAAATGTATGCAGTGTGTACTCATTAGAATCGCCTCATCGAGGCAATTCTAATGAGTACACACAGCATACATTTGCAAGATAAAAGACTCAAATCTCCTTAATTATCCCCCACTATTTCTTATGTAGAGGATTTCGCTATGGGCTCAAGAATGGGTTCGACACATCCCTGGTAAACGAGCCATCGGTGTTCGAGCCATCGAAGTTCTACTGTATAGGTTTTTATGGAGAATTGACAAAAACTACCCTTCAGTTATCACAAAATATGCCCCTTATCTGTTGCTATATATGACACATTTGGGCCCCGTCAAGCGATTTTGGTACTTATCGCCTATGCAAGCAGCGAAGGTTCAGGCGAGCCTGCGCATCCGCGCAGTCTCGCCAGAACCTTCGCTGCTCGCTCATACAAGCAGTGAATCAAGAGGAACGTTCAGACAGAAAGCCATATCCCTGGCCACTCTGAATGGCTGGGTATGCGCAGTTATAATTTGTCATGACGGAATGCTCGAAGACACAAATTCGCTTGGCGGGGCTCATATCATGATACAGCACCTCTACGATACATATTGTGATACACACATTGTACGACCATTATTTTGTCAAAGTCCTTTCCATATGAAGCTTCAATGCATCAGTTTCTTTTGACATTCACATCAGCTGCATGTTTGTAACTGAAGTGAATCAAACACAAAATGGAACAGTTTAGCAATAGTCTTTAATTTTCAGCTGAAAGTAGGTCAAAGCCTCCGGGTGAGCTTTGTGACTGATCAATGTCTGTCATGCATCGCATGTCATGCGTCTGTCAACAGTTTACTTAAAAACATCTCCTAAACCGGTGGATAGGTTTTGAAATAACTTTACATGAAAGTTCCTTGGGTGACGCTCTACTATAGTTCAAACAAATTGACCTGAGACTGGTGAACTCTATTAACATAAAACACCCGACTGAATGAATATATTTATCTTCGTAATTTTCCGAAAATGACGATATTGTTATACAATACATAGAATTGGTCGCTTTTCACGAGATGCCGAAAATTCACGAAAAGTTTATGAAAGCAGACGTATTAGGAGATAGCAATGACTAGGTTCTGCTCCACAGAACAAAATGGCTGCTGTAGCTAAAAATAGAAAAAAAGAGAAAACTTTAAAACACCATCTCTTCCTAGGCCTTTGGCCCAATTTCAAAATAATTTCACAGGAATATTCCTTAAGTGACCCTCTGCCCACTTAAGACCCCATTAATAGTGTTATAAAGAGGTTGTGGTGTAAAGTGGAATACTGACGCTAACACCTGCAGGAATGCTATACATGTACACTTAACTCTTATCTTGCTGTTCACGACAACATCTATCTTTGCAAACAGTGTAGATCATAAAGCAAAAACAGACTTTTTTGACCAGGAAATAAACTCAAACCAGAAAAATCCAAAAAAGTTATGGAAAAATCTGAAAAGTCTGTCAGGCAAAACGGAAAAACATCAAACAAACTACATAGCTGATGAAAATGGTACGCCAATCACTGATCCAAAGTCAACAGCAGACATATTTAATTCATTTTTTGCAAATGTATTTAAAAAAGCGGAAAATATCACTGAATTATCACATGAAATGAAAACTGTCTTGAAAGAATCTCTTGACACTGAAGATGCCAGGCAATATAACAAATTTGAAATTCCTTATGTAGAGGTAAGTTACGTTAAACAAAAGCTGAACAGTCTTGATGTAACAAAAGCAACTGGTATTAGTGCCAAGTTCTTAAAAACAGCCTCAGATGTTATATGTAAACCAATATGTACCATGATAAACTTAAGTGTTAAAAGTGGAAAATTTCCAACACAACTAAAACAAACAAAGGTAACACCCATCTACAAAAAGGGATCAAAATCAGACAAAAATAAATGCAGACCAATTTCGGTACTTCCACTTATCTCTAAAATATATGAAAAGCATGTATCAGACCACTTGAAGAGATTTCTAGAAACAAACAATTTGCTTTTCATCACCCAATCAGGCTTCAGAGCAAAACATTCATGCGAGACAGCACTTACAAACATAAATGATAATTGGATCAGTGCACTGAACGAAGGCAAACTTGTTGGAACACTATTCCTGGACCTTTCTAAGGCCTTTGATTTAGTAAACCACAAAATACTCATTGAAAAACTTCCTTTCTATCATATCTCATCACAAGCTATAAACTGGATAACATCATATCTGTCAGAAAGGTCACAAAAAGTAAATGTTTCTGGTGTTTTATCTGAGCCAGCAGAAGTTGTTTCAGGAGTCCCACAAGGCTCAGTCCTTGGACCCCTTCTTTTCATCATATATATTAATGATCTAAACCTCCATGTAAAAATGTCTAAGACTGATATGTTTGCTGATGATACTTCTCTCACAGCTACTGGAATTTCTCTACAAGAAGTAATTAATAATCTACAAACAGACCTTGATAATGTTCACACATGGTGCAAACAAAATGCAATGGTACTCAATGCTCAAAAAACTAAAACAATGAACATATCAACAAAAAGCACAAAATCAGAAAATACTAAATCACCTACCCTACACATTCAAGACCAAGAAATTGAACTGACAGACACTGAAAAACTACTAGGAGTACATGTAGACAACAATCTTAAGTGGAAAACACATATACAATCAACTATTAAAAAATGCAATGCACAGCTCTACCTACTTCTCAGAATCAAACAATATCTTGATCTGCATTCTAGAAAGTTATTCTTTAATTCATACATACTACCACACTTGGACTACTGCTGCACTATCTGGGGAAACTGCAACAATGAATTACTCTCCGACATTATCAAATTTCAAAAGAGAGCTGCCAGAATCATTTTAGACAAAAGTTTTGATACCCCTTCAAATGAATTATTCAAAGAACTAAATTGGATGACCTTTGACCAAAGAATTATGTATAAAAAGTCAATTCTCATGTATAAATCTAAAAATGAACCATCTTTTCCAATGTATATGAAACATAAATTCCAAACAGTAAATCACAGGCATAACTTGAACCTCAGATCAGTACAGAATGCAGACTTAGTTATACCAAAACCGAAAATAGAACTTTTTAGGAAATCATTCAGCTACTCTGGTTCAAGGTTATGGAATGACATACCAATAGGGATGTAACGATAGTCAGAAAATGACTATTGCGATTGTATTGACATTGCAGGAAGAACCATTGCGATACTATTACTATTGCTGACTACTATTGCAATACTATTGCGATACTATTGCCTGAAATAAATTTTCTTGTTTTAGAAGGAAATAAAAACTATTCAAACCTTCACCTGTTTTTCTGTATGTATTATCTGCATAAAAGAAATAAACAAGATAATTTACACAGAGGAACAACTCTTGTAAACTCCTGTTTGCTTTTCTGCCTGCCCCTACAACAGGAAACAGCTCCGCTGGAGCATCTTTTTTCCTTCAAGTGTAAATCCTCCTGGAGACCCATTTTAATAGATGTTGCCAAGTACATGTATCAAATCACAGTGAGAATGTGCCATCAGTTTCTTAATCAGAATAAAATAAATTTGAAGCCCAAATTTTCCCCAACAAATATTTATAAATATAATCCAAAGTGTCTGTCAAGTTTTAAGCACAATAACTTTATTTTTCTCTAAGTGCGGTAATACGGTAAAAAATACTGTAGTTATCACGGCCAATAACGGTCCTTTTTCAAGTTAATTACAGACATGTCATAATAGCTTATCCAATTAGTAATTAAAGATACAATATATAAACTCATTTAGCTTCACGCGCATAATTAACACGAGCTTTAGCCGATATACTCAAAAGATCAAAATTGTCAGCTTAGGTAGAAAAGAGAATAAAGAATAAAGCTCAGTTTATAATTTAATTATCCAGCCACAAGACGAGGACTCATCCATCCAAAACGAGCCAAAACTTTCACACCCGCCCTACAAGCAAGTTCAAGGCAAACATCAAAACTTTCCACCATCCAAATCGCCATAACATCCACCGTCCACAAACCACCGCAACCGTTTTTCTGCAAGCGATCGGTAAATGACGTCATCCGACACCAGCAGCCCCACATAAGTTTAATGTCACTATTTTATTTTCTTTCATGAAAAAAGATGTTTGGAACCGGTAAAAATATTTTCTCGATAGCTAAACGGTTGTGAATAGAGGTGGATAGAAAACTGCGCCCTGCTCCCGACTTAACCCCGCAAACAACTCCCGACTTATCCCCAGAAGCCCCGTGTCAATCACCAACAACAAACAGACGTGTTCACACAAATTAAAGCGTTCGACTTTTCTCGCCAAGCGTCGGCTATTTGGCGCCAAAACATAACCATTCACGAGACAGTAGAATAGTCTGTTTTTATTACGCATACATCTACCCTTAGATATAGCTAATCGTCTTAGGAGCGATATAATCCTTTTCACATTGATTGTGGATTATATATTATGATTGAAGGATAAACGCAAATTAGAGACATAACTTGACCTTATTTCACACCTTGCCATGCGGAACATTATGTAGACTTATCGATAGCGCCGGTGGCATGTGTTTACAGTGTGATAGTAAAATAGAGTGGTCCGTGACAAATACGGTCGGCGTTTATAACATGATTCGGTTAACTAATACTGTCCGTTTGTTGGACCGGCCAGAGTTCTGTGTTATAATGAGGTTGATGATGTTGTAATTGTTTTCTAGTGCGGTATTTCCATGTGCATATTTTTAATACACGGTGTCCAAGATTTAAAATTAATTCCTCGGCTTTATAAACATGTTTGGATGCCCAAATTATAAGCATTCACGTATTTCATTTCCTTTGATGTCTGGTATTGACAAAATAAGAATCCTCTAAAACATCAACCAGAACAATTTTTGTACCTTTGAAGCGGTAGTGGCATGTGCAGACTTCCCATGCTTCACGTGCTAATGCGGGCGGCACCCTTTGATAAGAAATACCGCTGTGTAAACACGCATTAATTATCGCTTTTCTTATCACTGGCTTACAGATTAGCGTATTCAAAATATGCGTGGTCGTCCGTGTCAATTATTTCACAAGGAATTAACATCAAAGTGTTGACTGTTGAAAGCTGTAAATTTACCGGTTCAATGAAGGAATTTTCAGCGTGCTGACTGTATAACGGCATTTGGGTGTAAAGTGGATATGCATAACAAAGAGGATGCATAAACGCCGTGTACCTGTAGGCTACCGCCAATAACGATTCGGCTGTGATTTTATTGCCTTTATCTCGCGACAAGCAGCCGTTGACCCCCACTGACACGGGAAATTATTGAATTATAATTAGGACAATATACAGTTTGACGCTTGACCGGGTAGAAGAATGAAAACAACTTCGGGAATTATTTGAAAAAAACTTGTGATATAGAAAACTATCGAAACTATCGATAGTTCAAAACACTATCGGCGATAGTCATCGATGTTTCACTTTACCATCGATGCAGTACTATCGACCCAGTGCCTATCGCAATGCATCGATAGTCCGATGCATCGTTACACTCCTACATACCAACACATGTACGAAACTCTGATACTCTCTGGAAATTTCAAACTGCCTATGTCAGGTGGTTATTCACCAGCTGAATCATTTGCATTACAATGACTCCTTATATAGCTAATACAGCTATTTTATTGTTGTTATGAAAATTTTTGTTGTAACTGGTTCACTATTTATATGTTGTATATTATGTTGACTGTGTATATGTTGTATATATGTGAGGCCCGCATGGAAGATCGGGAAACCGAATGCGCAAGCCTCGTTAAATAAAGACGTTACTTACTACTTACTTACTTACTAGTCATCTGATCAGGAACTACACTATTTGACATTTAGTTTATGAATTTGTAGCAATAAATTACATCAAGTTATTTGATTGGTTGACAGACAGAAATGGGTGTGGCTTAAATGAATATTCAGCAAGATAAGGGTTAAATCTTTATGTACAAACAGACTACCATAAAAATTCTAAGAATTAGGACACACTGAGGACTGGCTGTAAGTCCCCTTGAATTTTAACCCTTCTCTTGCTGAATATTCATTAAAGCCACACCCATTTCTGTCTATCAACCAATCAAATTACTTGATGTAATTTGCTACAAATTCTTAAACTGAATGTCAAACAGTATAGATCCTGATCAGATGGCTTCGTCAGAAGCCATCTGATCTGGATCTACACTGTTTCCAAAGATAGGGGTTGTCGCGAACAGCAAGATAAGGGTTAACAAATCTGCTTCATGATCCAGCAAGGAGTCCAAAAATGCAGACAAAATGGCAAACAGTGTTACTGTAGATCCTTAAGGATCACTCTGATCAGGGACTGTCCCAATTCACCTTTTTTTTCAGGATCAGTCTGGTCAGGGACTGTCCCAATACACCTTTTTTGCATTATCTGCTGGTTCCTAGTCTGAAGATTATAAGTGTTGGAAAAACAGGTTACCAGATCCCTCTGACCTTGAAAGGTCAGTGGGGGGTCTGGTTACCTGTTTTTCCAATATTGACAATGTGCAACCTGGAAGCCAGCAAATAATGCAAACATGGTGAATACATGTTCTTAGGATCATTACAGTAAGCAATTGGGTATTCATCCCCAAGTTGCCGTAAGTTTTGGAGATAAAAAGCAAAAAAATACCATGATCTCTGCCTGGGAAATCCCATCAGCTGGTATGACATGGTAGACAAGGGCCTCATGACTGCCCCTTTCTGCAACCTCTTTTCCTTCATCAGTTAGCTCCAAACTCTTGTTCACCCTCTGTTCAGCTCTGATAATCTGAAAACAATTTTTTGAAAAGCGTTAATACACTTTACATTTTTACACTTCTTTACAATGATGGCAAGAGCACTTCTTGCCCACCACCGAGAAGTTCCAACAAGTTACTGATACCGTGAAAATCCTAAAAGTTCAGACACCTTGAGAACTTGTTGTAATTCTCTTGAAATGTTAACAAATCTGTTTCATGATCCAGCAAGGAGTTCAAAAGTGTATTCGGAATGGCAAACAGTGTAGACCCTGATCAGACTGCTCCTTCAGGAGGGTCTGCACTGTTTGCTTAGCCCTATCTGTCCCAATACTTAGGATCATTATGGTAAATACAGAAATGACTTCATTATATGAGCTAATATTAGTAATATATTTGGTCGCTGACAGGGTCAGAATCCTGTTTGAAGAATGAAGATAAGTCAAACTTTGCATAAATTTTAGGAGGATCTTATTCTCAACAGATGTATTTCTAATGGACACAGTACTTTTCTGTCCCCAGGTTGTTTTTGCCTGGGTCATTTCAAACTAGTTTTGGCGTGGGTCATTTCGGCCTAAATTGGTAGATTGTTTCGGTATGTGTGTGTGTGAATTCGGGTTTAACGTCGCTTTCAACAATTTTTCAGTCATATCAAGACGGTGTCTGGTTGTGACAGGGAGCTCAATGCTCACTTTTATAGTGCTGCCTCACTGAAGTATCATGTCCCAGACACATTACATGATACCACACCCAGTCACATTATCCTGACACTGGGTCGACCCGTAAATCTGAGTGCCAAGCGAGAAGCAGCTAGTACCATTCTTAACGACTTTGGTATGTCGCGGCCCGGGATCGAACCTGTGACCTCCCGTTCCCTGGAGCGGACACTCTACCAACTAAGCTATCGGGTCGGTGTGTTTCGGTAAGAAACTTATGATTATTTCAAAGCATTACATTATTATATTGCATATCAGACCCACCTGAGCATCTAGCCATCTTTCCTTGTTGCTCTTTTGAAAGCACAGAGATCATAGAGGGTTCACGCAAACAGCAAAAACACACTTGATTTAACTGATCTATTCTCATGTCCATTTTATTCATGTGGGCCATTAGTGAAGTCTCTGATTGGACTGGGGATATAGGAAAGCCTATCAGGACGGTACATTTGAATTTCACCAGCTATATGTCTGTACACTGTCTGTCTGTTCTTCAGCCTGTCTGCCTATCTGTCACATTAACATTCCCATGTAATACAAGAAAGATGTGTTTGTGAAACACGACCTTGTCCCTGGGCAAGGCCTTTTTTTTTCAAAGTTGGTCACATATCAAGGTCACAGGTCAAAATGTTTTGCATGAAATGTGAAGCTCTTGTCACTAGAGAAAGTGCCCAGTGGGGCACGTATACCCCCGACCAGTGCCATCCCCTTTTAGTGGAAATGAAAATTTGTTTGTAGCATTGAACCTTTCCATATAAACTTTCCATTTAGTCCACTGAGAATAACTATTGCATTTCAACAAATATAGTATAATTTATCATATCCAAAGATGAAACTGCTTGTCTTTGCTGAATAATAAAAATTCAAAGTTTGTTGCAATTTGGAACAATTTCAACTGGAAACAACAAACATAGAATAGGCTGTCATAGAACATTTGCTGAATTAAAGTAGCTGTATAATGACATAATAAAGCAATGCATTTTTTATTATTACTTGCATTTATTATTGTCTGCATTTCAAGAGAAACTAGAGCGCGCAGTCAATGGCAAGCCATCGCAAATCCCCACGTTTTCTCCACTGTTATTGCATTTTGAAGAAATTGGGTCAAAATTTGACCTTTTGACCCCTCCCCAGGGCCCCTGGGGGCGGGGACAAAAAAAATGTGCTCTTGCGCAAGCCATTCATGTAAGCAACTCGCATACCAAATTTGGTTGAATTCCGGCTAACGGTTTAGGAGGAGATAGCCGGACAGACAGATGGACAGACAGACGGACGGACGGAGGCGATAACAATATCCCCACTTTTCGTTGAAAAATGTGGGGATAAATATTATGCAAAATTTAACAGTTCTAGTCGCTGTTGTTTCTAAGATCACAAAGACCAATATACATGTATAAACTGACAAATCTGACAAGGGTCACAGCATAAAGAAACAACAAACTAACTAATAATGAACAGATGGAAAGACAAAAACTATAACCTTTGATATACTTTGTATGCAAGGAGTATAATGAAAACAGTTATCAAATCCTGTACCATATACTATTATGCGATGTATACATGTGAATTTATTCTAATAAATATTGTTTAAACCAAAACAGTTAACACAAAACTTGGACATGATCAAAATGTGTAAGTCCTTATTATTGAACTATAGCCCCACCCGGGGGCTTGACACAGGAGCTTAGATATTCCATATGAAAGTTAATACTATAGCTATATTCTGTACCAAATATGAAGAGAATCTAACGAGGTTACAGAGATATAAGCAATCAAAAAGGTTTAACACAAAACTTCGACTTAAAAGTTGACAAACTGACAGACAGCCCACCCAGGGGCTTGACCCAGGGGCTTAGATATTCCATATGAAAGGTTATGCTATAGAGATATACTTTACCAAATATGAAAAGAATCTAACATGTAGTTACAGAGATATGAGCAATCAAAAAGGTTTAACACAAAACATTGACGTAAATATTGATGAACGGACTGACGGGTGGACAGGCCACCCAGGGGCTTGACTTGCGAGCTAAGATATTCCAAATGAAAGGTAATGCTATAGAGATATCCTGTACCAAATATGAAGAGAATCAAACATGTGGTGACAGAGATATGAGCAATCAAAAAGGTTTAACACAAAACTTTGACGTAAAAGTTGACAAACGGACAGACAGACCACCCAGGGGCTTGACCCAGGGGCTTAGATACTCCATATGAAAGGTAATGCTATAGAGATATCCTGTTCCAAATATGAGGAGAATCCAACATGTGGTGACAGAGTTATTAGCAATCAAAAAGGTTTAACACAAAACTTTGACGTAAAAGTTGACAAACGGACAGACAGCCCACCTAGGGGCTTGACCCAGGGGCTTGGATATTTCATATGAAAGGAAATGCTATAGAGATATCCTTTACCAAATATGAAGAGAATCTAACATGTGGTTACAGAGATATGAGCAATCAAAAAGGTTTAACACAAAACTTTGACGTAAAAGTAGATGAACAGACAGACGGACAGACAGACAGCCCACACAGGGGCTTGACCCAGGGGCTTAGTTATTCCATATGAAAGGTAATGCTATAGAGATATCCTTTACCAAATATGAAGAGAATTTAACATGTGGTTACAGAGATATGAGCTATCAAAAAGGTTTAACGCAAAACTTTGACGTAAAGGTTGACGAACGGCGGGACGGACGGAAGTACGAACGAACGAACTAACGAACGAACGAACGGAAAGACGAAAACTATATACCCCCTGACATACTTCGTATGTCGGGGATATAATTAAACATGTGGTGACAGAGATATGAGCAATCAAATAGGTTTAACACAAAACTTTGACGTAAAAGTTGACAAACGGACGGACAGCCCACCCAGGGGCTTGACCCAGGGGCTTAGATATTCCATATGAAAGGTAATGCTATAGAGATATCCTCTTCCAAATATGAAGAGAATCCAACATGTGGTGACAGAGATATGAGCAATCACAAAGGTTTAACACAAAACTTTGACATAAAAATTGACAAACGGACGGACAGCCCACCCAGGGGCTTGACCCAGGGGCTTAGATATTCCATATGAAAGGTAATGCTACAGAGATATCCTCTTCCAAATATGAAGAGAATCCAACATGTGGTGACAGAGATATGAGCAATCAAATAGGTTTAACACAAAACTTTGACGTAAAAGTTGACAAACAGACGGACAGCCCACCCAGGGGCTTGACCCAGGGGCTTAGATATTCCATATGAAAGGTAATGCTATAGAGATATCCTCTATCAAATATGAAGAGAATCCAACATGTGGTGACAGAGATATGAGCAATCAAAAAGGTTTAACACAAAACTTTGACGTAAAAGTTGACAAACGGACAGACAGCCCACCCAGGGGCTTGACCCAGGGGCTTAGATATTACATATGAAAGGTAATGCTATAGAGATATCCTTTACCAAATATGAAGAGAATCTAACATGTGGTTACAGAGATATGAGCAATCAAAAAGGTTTAACGCAAAACTTTGACGTAAAGGTTGACGAACGGCGGGACAGACGGAAGTACGAACGAACGAACGAACGAACCAACGAACGGACGGAAAGACGAAAACTTCGTATGTCGGGGGTATAACAAGGAACCTACATGCCAAATATGAATGTTCTATCGCCAACGGTTCAAAAGTTATGACCAACGTTAAAGTTGTCCACATACAAACAAACAAACAGACAGGGCAAAAACAATATGTCACCACTATCGCTACTGGGGACATAAAAAGCGTTTTAACAACAAGA
The DNA here is from genome assembly GCA_963580285.1 of Lucinisca nassula. Taxonomy (NCBI): domain Eukaryota; kingdom Metazoa; phylum Mollusca; class Bivalvia; order Lucinida; family Lucinidae; genus Lucinisca; species Lucinisca nassula. Next base: position 41,524,321 of record OY757014.1, read on the forward strand.
GCACCGCAAAAGGGGTGCCATGCTCATCTGTTTTTTTCATATGTCACAAAGGGAGACAAATCATTCAAACAACATGATAATACTAAGGAACGTATTCAAGAGAAGGACAAAGATAGACAAAAGGGTGTCATTAATGGCTCCATTTTAAATGTCTTTAAAAGTTAGTACACCAGTAGGTAAAATTAAAAAGATGAGTACCGTGGAAGTTTCTAAATAGGCCTTTTTATTCTAACATTTTATTTAATTAGATAGTAACAAATAAAAATAAATACCAAACTATATCAGTATAAAGTAATAAAAAGTCAACTATCCTCTATTATTAAAATTATACATATTAAACTGCTCAGTGTAAGGTTTTGTTTTAATTCCAGGGTGGTAAATTCAATTTTCCAGTATTTGCCAGCATTTTCCAGTATTTGCCGGTATTTACCTGACTACCAGTAGATGCCATCGGCATTGGAAAATATTCATATTTGCCGGCATTTTCAGGGTTCTAAATGAGGTTTTAAATAAATTGAAATCCAGACGTTTTCGTGCTTTACAATGTAAGTCTGTCTACTTACGATTTTTCCACTCTTTACACTACACTTCCTCATAATCTTATAAAAGAAAAGCTTAATGATTTAATTGAATGGGCTTTTCACAGAGAAGATTCTCTAAAGAGCATAAGAATTATACACTTTGGTCATGTCAGAAAGTGTGTGATGCCTCACCTTTCTACTTGACAATATTTAAATTAGATTCCGTACTAAGTTAGACAAATTGTGGGTATTTTGATGGGTATGAATTGCGCACCTCTTGTGGCTGATCTGTTCTTGTATTGTTATGAAAGAGACTTCGTGTTGTCGCTTTCCATTGATAACCAATCTGAAATTATTGAAGCTTTTAGTTCTACTTTTAGATATTTAGATTTATTAAATATTGACAATACTTACTTTGATGGTTTGATCAGTCAGATTTATCCCCTAGGACTTCAGTTAAACAAGACAAATTCCTCTGATACCGAGGCCCTCTTTTTGGCTTTACATTTATCTATTGTAGATGGATTTGTTTCTTGCAAAATTTATGATAAACGTGATGATTTTGATTTTGAGATTGTAAATTTTCCTTTTTTGGACGGTGATGTTCCTCGTGCGACATCGTACGGGGTTTATATTTCGCAGTTAATTCGATTCGCTAGAGTGTCTAGTCATGTATCCGACTTCAAAACTCATAATAAATTATTAACCGCTAAACTTCTTAATCAGGGGTATTGGTATCATAAACTACGTAAAGCCTTTTCTAAGTTTTATAGACGTCATTCTGATTTGGTTTCAAAATTTAATGTTGGACTTAAAACACCTCTGCAACATGGCCTATCGGAACCATGACTTAGTATATAAATTTAGAAAAATACATGCCTGTAATGACTTTAGTACCCAATTTCGTAAAAGCGTTCGTCGATATATAAAGATTGGGTACAACATAAATGTTATAAAACAGACTGCATGCATGGTGGTTAACCCAATCACGGTTGGCAACTTTGCTTCCCTCTTTGATTGCACACCGGTGGGTGGGGCTTAAGAATATATGACGGTTCCAGCGTAAAAGCATAAATGGACTTTTATTTTATTTTAGTATTCTTTATGTTGGTTGGCACCTGAGCGCTTAGTTTTTTCAAAATCGTGTCATAAAATCATGGTGAAAAATCTACCTATTAGCGCACACTTGATACGAAAACAACAGCTTCCAAGGTGATGCATATTGACATTTAATGGGACGGAAAAAGATACTTAAGCATTGCCTTCACTGTTGGAAGAAATAATGGTAAGTTTTTATACATGTAGATTTACTATGAGAGCTTCAAGGGGAGATTACTGTAAAGTGTGCACTTATGCATTTCCTTTTCAAAAATAGCTTTGGTGTGCGCTTAAAGGAGCATGTGCGGTAATTAGGGCGAATACGGTAGTCTTTTTTCCTTGAGCCTTGCTTCTCCTTCTTTGTCCCTCACTTCCCCTCTATCAGGGCTGGAGGGAGAAGACACTTCTCCCTACTTGATCCCTGAAGCACTGTAACCACAATGGATTACAGCCTTCACAGATGGTTTGATTGCGTATGCGTCAATCATAGTGTAACATGTCTAATTCCCAAGAATGCATGTGCCCATGAACCATAATATAAATATCGAGTAAATGAATAGCGGAAGAAAGAAAAAATTTGTTAGTGTTCAGGGGTCGAGATGGTTAATGGCTGAACTTGCTAGGGCCAGAAGGCGAGTTTTTCTGAGGTCAAGATATCCCTAATTGTTGGTGAACTGTCTTCAGGGTAGAGTTTATCAGGGGCCGAGATACCCCTAACTGTTGGTAAATCATCTTCAAATGAACTGTCTCCAAAATATGTGAAGGTGAACTGTCTTTTTGGTGAACAATTTGGAACTATCTATATATCTTCATATACTGAGTCGGTTGGTGCGCTAAATTTAGAATTTAGCAAAAAAAAAAAACACTGGATGAGGTCTTAAAACTATTTATAACCTGCTTTCAGGTGTTTGTTTGTTTTGTTTGATTTGAGGTTTAACCTCCCCGTCAACACTGTAAAGGTCATTTTGGAGATGTTGCTTCCAATTTTGTGGGACTTTTACCCGGCAGTGAGATAAAATGACTTCTCAAGCCCTGTCGCCCAATGAAACCAATAGGGTTTATTAGCATGAACAGTCTGCATCGCACCGGGGTTCCTGGACAGGCTTAGATCCTCTAAACGGTTTACCAGTACTAGTGTGCGGGCCGGATTCAGCTCTGCATGGAAGCATCATGCAGCCCATATATTTCTTCAAGCCCCTATGGGCGGAGGCCACTTTCAGAGGTGTACTAAAATGAATACCTCTGGGTCCCAATCCACACCATGCAGGCTTTGAACTCCTCTGCAGTTTTGGCATTTTCCACAGAGGAGGGAAGACTATTCCACTGAGGAACAGTTATAGGGAAGAAAGAATTCTTCAGGGCATCACTAAAGGCCTGGCACCTACAATATTGACTGTTGTTTGATTTTGATGCCCTTGTTTGAGTTGAAGTAGCCACCGGAGGACAAGTATTTATCTTTATTAAGAGACACTGTGTCTGAGTCAGAGCTCTCACTAGGATTTTGAAAACAGGATTCCAGGAATCCTTCCTTGTAAAAAGTTGGATTCACAGGTAAAAAGTTGGATTCAAATGTAAAAAGTTGGATTCCCACATAAAAAGTTGGAGTTCACATTCAATATGTGTTACATGTATCATTAATCATTACTTATGCAAAGTTTGGTTTCAAAATCTATAAAATTGACTTTGAATGAAATTGAATTTAATTGATATTTGACCGTTTGACCCCTCCTCAAGGCCCCTGGGGACGGGGCCAAAAATAAATGTGACGTTGCATGCCCTCGTCATGTATGGAAGCTGTGTACCAAATTTGGTTACATTCCGACCAGTGGTTAAGGAGGAGATAGCGTGACGGACAGACGGATGGACGAAGGCGTTCACAATATCCCTGAACGCTTTTTTTAAAAGCGTGGGGATAAAAACACGCAGTTGCTCAGATTTATCGTAGCACTTCTGGCCAAATAATGCCACATCATAAAAATCATGCTGTGTTAGGATAACAGCAGATATAATGTAAACCCAGATCAGAAAAGAAGCATTCTATACAGCCATGTTTGTGCTTTCAAATTCGGACGTACATGTATGTGACACTAGCTCATAATTTTGTGAACAAATACGTAGGGGAAGCATCCTAAGTCTGACTGTCTGTAATTGTTAAAATGATTGCATTTTGTGGAATTACATTTATGACACCAGTAAACATCGTAACACTCTTTGACCGAGCGATAAAAAGTATGATCGTGTTCACGCGAAAATACATGACATTGGTAATTCGTCAATTATATCGTCTTTCCTGTAACCCTGGTTTACCTAAATGTGATATTTTACCGACTAATGTCAATCTGTTGATGGTTTATGCTTACATCAATCAGTAAACTGATTAATTGTCATCGGTAAACCGACCACTTGCAAAAGTACCTGTCAATATGTGGTATGTGTGCTTTCAACACTAAAAGCGGCGCCGCATTTGATCTTTTACTGGTATTGCATAAGCGGCCAAAATTAGCTTCTGATTTTACCACTTCTGTAATTTTGGACGTGTGTCGCAATAAAAACACGCAAACATAAGAATCGGTGATTGTGAATTTTACGAGTACATGGGCAAAAAGTTGATGTAAAATATGCAGAATCCTGCATTTCCGAGAGCTCTGACAGTGTATCTTGGAAAAGAAGGTTAAAGAGGACTGATCATGACGGGCCTCCGATGATGGCCACTCCAGCTCAAGCATTTCACCAACACTACTTCTGTTCTGCCATCACCTGCAAGTTTTCGCACACCTTTTTCAACAGTCACTTGATTCGGGTGAAATTCCCAAGGAATAGTCAATAGCAAATATATGCCCATTGTACAAGAATGGTGACCGAACTTGTGCTGGAAATTATCGCCCTGTATCACTCACATGTGTACCTTGCAATCTTTTGGGGCACATTGTTTGTTCAAATGTAATGGCCCACCTTGGCCAACATAAACGATTATCTGATAGACAGCATGCTTTTAGAAAGAACCATAGCTGTGAAACACAAATGATGACAGTGATAGATGATTGGGCTAAAATCTTGGATAATGGTGGACAAATTGACACATTCAGCTTGAATTTTGAGAAAGCTTTTGAGACACCTACTCACGAGCTTTTGAAAAGCAAACTTAATGGATATGACATTGGTGGCAAAACTTTAAAATGGATTGACGCTTTTCTATGCCATAGAGAGCAACGGGCGGTTGTTAATGGAAGTAAATCTGATTGGGCCCCTGTCCTGTCTGAAATCCCACAGGGGACGGTTCTTGGTCCACTTCTTTTCTCCCTTTACATAAATGACATCTCACAGGAAATTGATTCAGAAATAAGGCTCTTCGCTGATGACTGTGTTTGCAGAGAAATAAAAACTTCGGAAGATACAGTGCAACTTCAGTATGATATCGACAAATTGGGTAGCTGGACTAGGAAGTGGGAAATGCGGTTCCAATCCAGTAAATGTAACATGATGCAACTAACAAGAAAGCGGATCAAAAAGATCAATGCGACCTATGAACTGGAAGGAACTCTCCTTGAAAATGTAGAAAGCATTAAACACCTTGGTGTGACAATAAAGAATGATTTAAGGTGGAACACTCACACATTAGTAATGTACTAAGTACTAAGGCAAATAGGACCCTTGGCTTCTTGAGACTGAATCTGTCAGCATGCCCACAAAGACATAAAAGAAATGGCATACAAGGGACTGGTTCGTCCTGTCCTGGAATATGCAGGTACATCCTGGGATCCTGGCATTCTGGAACAGTTAAAGTGGGAATCTCTCAAAGGGCGGAGAAAACAATGTAGGCTGATACTTTTATATAAAGGTCTAAAGGGTAGAGCCAGTATACCCATGGGTGACCTTGTTCCCCCTCCTTCAAAGACGACACTTCAGAAAAAACATTCATTAGCCCTCCAAAAAATCGGCATCAGGACAGACATCTACAAATTTAGCTTCATCACTAGGACAATCTCAGATTGGAACGAGCTCCCCTCTTCTCTTTTGATGTCTGCAGAAGGTGCAGATGACTCCATCTCTAGATTACCACCCTTGTGAGGTCTAGGGTCTAGTTCTGTCAGTCGAAGGTCCTGGTGAAGGATTGTCTAAGGACGTGTCACCAGTAAACTGTAACAATTCTGATTCTGATTCCATCGGGCAGCTATCCTCTGAACCTTCTCAACCTGTTGAACCTGAGTTTTAACATGGGGGTGCCAAACAGGTGATGCATCCTCGACTGACCTCGGGTTGAGGTTGAACCAAAGTTTTGTATGCAACATCCTAAATGTCTGCCTAGGAGCCAAAAAAAATAAGCCAAATTGCGTCTAAGAAACCCTAATGTCCTTGTTGCCGCTGATGTAATCTCAGAAATATGTTGTTCCAATCGAGATTACCAGCGATGGTGATGCAGAGCTCTCACTAGGATTTTGAAAACAGGATTCCAGGAATCCTTCCTTGTAAAAAGTTGGATTCACAGATAAAAAGTTGGATTCCCACATAAAAAAGTTGGAGTTCTGATCTTGATCGCGCATAGAACATAGACAAAAACTTCTTATTATCAGGCTACACATCCATATGAAAAACTGTATACTTTCATGGCTCCCCAAACTCTTTTTTTTTCTGATAAATGCATTTAATAACTTCGTTCCAAACATGTAGAGTGTGGTTACTAGTTAGAAATATTTCACTGATGTGTCTATCCCAACCCCCCCCCTCCCCCCCCCCCCCCCAATGCAGTTGCTCAGATTTATTCTCACACTTCTAGTCAAATAATGCCACATAAAAATAAGGTGGTATTAGGATAACAGCAGATATAATGTAAACCCAGATCAGAAAAGCAGCATTCTATTTAGCTATATTTGTGCTTTCAAATTCGGACGTATATGTACGTGACAGTAGCTCAATTATTTTTAATTGGTGTAAACAAATACGTAGGGGAAGCATCCTAACCACGTCTGACTTCCTGTAATTGTTAAAAATGATTGTATTTTGAAGAATTACAAACATTTTTGTCACCAGTAAACGTCGAAACACACTTTGACCGAGCGATAAAAAGTATGATCGTGTAGTCGCGAAAATACATGACATTGGTAATTCGTCAATTATATCGTCTTCGCCGTAACCCTAGTTTAACTAAACGTGATATTTTACCGACCCATGCTAATCCGTTGATGATATGAGCTTACATCAATTAGTAAACTCATTAATTGTAATCCGTAATAACACGGGGATTAGCGCGGCGAGATTAAACAGGTACAATCATTTTTAACACGTGCCGCAAACCGACCACTTTCCAATATTGTCTCTCCCACTGACAGGTGCAAAAATACCTGTCAATATAGGTCACGCCTACTGATTTGTGGCACGTGCGCTTTCAACATTAAAAAAGCGGCGCCGCATTTGATCTTTTATTGGTATTGCATAAGCGGCCTAAATTAGCTTCTGAATTTACCGCTTCTGTAATTTTGGACGCGTGTCGCAATAAAAAACATGCGTACACAAGAATCGACGGTTGTGAATTTTACGCGTACAACGGCAAAAGTTGGCGTAAAATACGCAGAATCCTGCGTTTCCGAGAGCTCTGAATCACCAAGATATTTTGTGGATTGGACATGTTTTCTTCTTCTTCTTCTTCCGGTTTCGCCTTAACCCCCGGAGGGGACACAGACGGTGTATTACATACACTCCAGTTTTGCAGGATGAAAGCCTACACAGTAATCATGTAATTACGGTAGGGTTCTTTAACCTGCACAGGGGATGGTTCTCCCTGCACAGGGGGCCTCCAGTTAACGTCCCGATCCGAAGGACGGTGCACTTTATGACATTCATCCCTGCAAATGATGCCAATGGAGCGTGTTCGGACACCGAAATTTTCACCCAGCTGCCGGGGATCGAACCCAGGACCTCTAGCATCAGAGGCAAGTGCACTAACCACTGAGCTATCACGCTCCACTTTGTATTGGATTGAAGTTCAAGTAAGTGTTAACAGTTCTGTGACATTCTATGAATTAAACATCCATTTGGCCATCATGATCACTACCATCTGGTATATGAAATCTGATGCAACTTATTGTAAACATTCGCATAATTGGCATAATTCGGAAAAACATACATCACCAAATGCTTGTAAACTTTTAACAGCTCCAACGATCTTTTGATGGTCTTCATTAAGCGTGATTGCAAGATCAACAGTGTCTGCATTATCGTTTTTATCCAAATATTTTAATACAGATTCTGCCAGATCAGCCATCGTGCATTTCTCGTGTGTTTCTGCGAGCCTGCAATAGGAGTAAAATCCAAGGGTACGTACAAAAATACTAATGTCCGGGAATTATCCGGGAAATGTCCGAAAATTGTCAGGGAAAAGGGGTGTAGTTGTGCGTTATCCCTAATGTCTCCACTTCGGGTGGTCAGAAATTAATAAAATTAATATTAAATAAAATTTTAAGCTACATTCTAAAAGATTTTAAAAATTATTTTTCATTTTTAACATTTTAAGGGTCCATATGAGGAAGGATGCCCTAAAATTTGCAAGAGAGAAATACTTTAATGGTCATTCAGACGCTCGGTCTGTCGAGGAGAACTTTGATTTGATAAAGTCTTTCATTCAAGCTTCGTCCGAAAATCATATCCCCTCCAAAACTAGCAGGTCTGTATCTTCAATTCCTTGGATCACACCAGAAATAAGAAGAAAAATTTGGAGGAGAAATAAGATTCATGCTAAGGCAAAAAAGTCGGGAAGTGGTAAACTCAGAGCAAAATTTGAAAACTTGAGACGAGAAATTAAAAATGACATCAAAAATCAGCATGATCAGTATGTAAATAACTTGGTAGGTGATGTAAAGGCGAATCCCAGAGACTTCTACAGATATATCAATAGCCAGAAGAAAGATAGGCAAGGTATCCCACCCCTTAATAAAAGAGGAGGGAACGGGGTCGCTGAATCGGACTCTGAAAGGGCAGAGGAATTGGTTGGTCAATTCAATGATGCATTTAATAAAACTGAGTTCAACGAGGTTCCGTTGACTGGAAGATCGGCCCCTTTCATGGAAAATATTGTTGTATCCTCTGCGGGAGTGATCAAATTACTTAAAGGCTTGAACCCTTCTAAAGCTTTAGGGCCTGATGAGCTTCATCCTAGAGTCCTGAAGGAACTAGCAAACGAGTTAGGTCCAGTTTTTGCTCATCTTTTCCAACAATCTCTCGATACGGGTGAAATTCCCAAAGAATGGCTCCTAGCGAACATCTGTCCACTTTTCAAAAAAGGGGACAGGGCTCTTGCTCGTAATTATCGCCCGGTGTCACTGACCTGTGTTCTATGTAAATTGCTTGAACACATAGTCTGCTCAAACATCATGGCCCACTTGGATGAACATAAACTTTTGTCAGACAGACAACATGCATTTAGGAAAAGGCATAGTTGCGAAACTCAGTTGAGCACGGTTATTAATGATTGGGCAAAAATCCTGGACAAAGGGGGGCAGGTGGACACATTTATTCTGGACTTTGAGAAGGCTTTTGACACCCCTCCTCATGAACTACTTAAATCCAAATTATTTGGTTATGGAATTGGTGGGAAGACTCTTAAATGGATAGATTCCTTCCTTTGCTACAGAAAACAGCGTGTTGTTGTTAATGGTGAATCTTCAGTATGGGCGCCAGTTTTTGTCTGGAGTCCCACAAGGGACCGTTCTCGGTCCTCTATTGTTCTCCCTGTACATCAATGATATTTCCACTGACATTGACTCAGAAATAAGACTGTTCGCAGATGACTGTGTTTGTTACCGGGAAATTAGAGATACAGATGACTCACTGAAACTTCAGGCTGACATAGATAGATTAGGATGTTGGGCCAGAAAATGGGGCATGAGATTTCAACCAGTTAAATGCAATATTATGCAGATAACAAGGAAGAGATCTAATAAAGTTGAGGCTTCTTACACCTTAGAGGGAACGGTCCTCGAAAATGTGAATTCCATTAAATACCTTGGTGTGACAATCACTCACGATTTGAGATGGAATACACACATTAGCAATATGTGTACAAAGACGAATAGAACACTTGGTTTCCTGAGGCGAAATCTTCATCAGTGTCCTCAGGATGTGAAAGAAACAGCATACAGGGGACTTGTTCGCCCAATCTTGGAATATGGTAGTTGCATCTGGGACCCAAGCGGAGTGGTCCTAAATGAAGAAATTGAAAAAGTTCAGAATAGAGCTGCTAGATTTGTTACTGGAAATTATTGCTTTGAAACTGGGAGCATGACTGGAATTCTAGGAAAATTAAGATGGGAGTCTCTAAAGAAAAGGAGAAGAGACAGTAGGCTCATACTCTTATACAAAGGTCTAAAGGGTGCTGCCAGCATTCCAACAGATGACCTTGTCCCCCCCCCCCCCCCAGCTAGGCATTGTAGAAAACACCATTCAATGACGTTTCAGACCCTTACTGCAAGAACGGATATTTATAAAGAATCGTTTTTCCCCCGAACCATCAGAGATTCTATTATTTTGACGGCTGAAGGTGCTGAGGATTGTATAGCTAAGTTTACATCTTTGGTTAGAGCTAGGGACTAACTTCCCATATCACAGGTCCTGGTGTATGAATGTCATTTGACGTGTCACCAGTAACAATTCTGATTCTGATTCTGATTCTGAAGTAAATTTGTCCGTAAAATTCCCGGATTGTGACCTGGACGTTGGGGTAGTGGTGCCTAAACCCCAATATCTCGACTTCGGGTGGTCAGAAAATAATAAAAATGGTATCAAATAATTTTTTAGCTCCATTCTAAAACATTATTAAAATAATTTTTCATTTTTAATATTTTAGGGTCCGTTTTTTATGTTGATGTGTCCGAAAATATTCCCGGATTGTGTCCTGGATGGTGTGGGTGGTGGTGCCTTATCCCTAAAATCTCCACTTCGGGTTGTCAGAAATTAATGAAAATAGTTTCAAATAATTATAAATAATGCATGTCGTGTGCTCATTATAAGCACCTCACTGAGGCGATTCTAATGAGTGCACACAGCATGACTTTATTTTATAAAAGATCACAAAGATGTAATAAGTTATCTTAAATTACGGCTCAAGACCTACTTGGCAAACAGGGTAGAACTTGATCAAAAGTTTAACCCATATATGCCGCCTAGCGTTCCATTGGTGGGACATTGCCAAACAGAGTAGATCTTGATCAAAGTTTTAACCCATATATGCCTAGAGTCCCATTTGTGGGACATTGGCAAACAGTGTAGATCCAGATCAGATATTTAATCCATATATGCCTATCATCCCATTTTCGGGACATTGGCAAACAATGTAGACCCAAATGATCAGACGCTGCAAAACGTGGCATTGATCTGGGCCGCAAAAATGCGGTTTCTGATCTGAGTCTACACTGTTTGCTTAAACAACGACGGAATTTAACCGCATACATTTCTTGCTGGAGTTGAACTAGGTGTACGGACTTTGAGTGATTTTCGCACCATTTTGGTCTGATCTGGGCCATAAAATGTGGCATCCGATCTGGTTCTACACTGTTTGCTTAAACAACGACGAAATTGAGCCGCATCCATTTTTTGCTGTCGATGAATTACGAAGGTATACACACTTTGATCGATTTCACGGGCCATTAATTTTCTAACGAGATTAAACTTGTGTTAAGTTAATTGCTTTAACTCATAATAAGTTGACGTATGCTGCATACCGGGATTGAAATAGTAGAAAGTGACTTCCACAAAAGTTGTGTCCAATTGATATTTTGAATGAATGCTGTTATTTTGTTTGTTTGAACTGGGATTAAACATGTAGTTTATTATCATTTTCTTTATTTCTGCTTAAAAAATCGAAAAGTAACCATACTGTACGTTTTAAGCAGAGATCTAGAAAATGTAAATTTAGCAACCCTTAAATGAAATTCCGATAAAACAGAAATAAATCCCATATTTTTTCACATTTCTGCTCTAAACAGAGAGTATACGAACTCCACAGAACGGTGGGACGGTTTCAACGAGTACCCACAACCTATGTTTTTGGGCAGAAAAATGGAACAAATCTATACCCCTGTTCAACAACAACCGAATTCTAATGATTGTGTGCATTTTGCAATAGCGAACATGGTAGGGTTTTGTTTTGCTCCGGAATCATTTAAGACTGGAATAATATTCGACGTGTCAAAAATGACAGCATTTAGTTGAATGTTTGGAAACTAACAAAAATGTCAGCGTTTCCGAAAGAAAAAGATACATGCAGGCGTAAACTTTATTTCTTCACTTGTAAAATCGTAAAAAATTCAGTCTGGTGTGTTACATGTGGGTTTACGGCGTCCCGCAAACCCCCATGCTGACAAGACAACCGAGCGTGATCTCTGACAGGTGTACGGGCAGCTGTGGGGTAAGGCACAAGAAAGATGTTAGATGAATGACATGAATTATTTACAGTATCTACATACAACACTTACTAACACAAAACATCACAATTTGTTGCTTCTGTAGCCAACTCACGACGTCCGCTCCGAAGGCAAAACAATGCTCTGTGCTCGGAACGGGTGACGTGAATACCTACAGAAGCAAACAACCAAAACAACGACAAAAACAAAAAAAGAAACAACACAAGACGCGACTGGCCAGTTTATAACTTAGGGTGAATCCCCCTCTCGCGTGAAACTTCCTCTCGCGAACTAGTGCAAACTGCACACTAGTCTATCGACATAGTTGCCGATCACAGGTTGCCGATCACAGGTTTAGCGATCGTCCGAATATCCTGCAGGCTAGTTGACCTCTTTTATGGTCTCACATTTGTTGACAATGAACAATGATTCTGATTCTGGTCTACGCTGATTACGGCGGTCTGTCCGCCCTTGCTGGACCCTAACGCCTAGCGTCGTACCAGTACCTGCTGCTATGAAGCAGGGAGCAGCAGGTCACACATTGTTGTGCCTGCAAATTAAGATAACTGGACTAGAAACGAGTCACAAAACATACATGCTACATCATGATCCCCCTCCCGGAGAAGTAAGAATATGTTCATGCATATACCGTTATTGCGCATGCGCCGACCAGACATACAGGCTGATTAGTGCATGCGACAAATAACCGTACAGCAGAACTCAACTTGACTGTGCATCAAATTATCAGCACCCAGCGCTTGACACAATAATACTCAAAGTACATGTTTCCTTACTGAGCACTACAGAAATCAATTAATGCTCACTACTACTGAGCATAATACTCATCAAATTTGTGCTCACTACATTATCACAAGTAAGAGGCAATTGAACAGACCACGCTTTTGCGCTACCTGGTCAGCTGCCAATTACAGGAAACATAACAATCTCTATTTCATATCCTTCTCCGCGACACGGCTCACAAATATAGCTATTCACAAATTCAATACATTAATAACAGATAGAAACTACAACAGAAGATTTTCATCTATAATCCACAACATTTGTTAGTGTCTCATAAGGGCCAACACTGTTTGCCGTAAATTCTCTCTGTATTTGGTAGGCACCCCGTCACAACCGTCCTCGCGACGCCGATGACGCAGCTGACGTCATCCCCGCCGCTCAGGCCGTTATGACGTGTGGCGACCAAATACTCCCACTTATCATCATCACGTTCTTTATATGTACATACATGCACAAACTGAGTTATCAGACAAAAACGGCATCATTACAAAATGAACTCGTAATTCTTCTTGAACAAAATTATTTCTAATCAACGTGAACATGCTTGTAAAATAAAATTCATTACGGTTCATCATCACGGATAACCCAACAGGCTCTTGTAAGAGTTTGCCCTGATGATGAAGATATGGTTAAACCCGTCTTAAGTTTACGTCCCCTATACACCTAATATCATATTGGGATGGAACCACGGTTTTCTAACCACAGCTAGTCAAAAGTCATGGATCAAACAAGTGACCCGGCGTTTATTAATTACATTCTACAAAAAGGGGTCTAAAAGCCTAAATGAATCTAGAATGAGTGGGTGTCCAAACTTTACGTCTCACCAACATCTAGGGTCAGCATGAGACAGGACCTCACTTAGACTCATTCTACTACTGGAGAAGCCTGGGATCAATCCTGCGACGTCTAGCTGGCAAAGCTAGTAGCCTAATCACTACAGGCCACAACAGTGAATTCAGAATAGGCTTCAGAAAGTTGGGGTATACTAGAAGTAAACCCCTCCAAAACCTACAAGCATGTTCATACAAAAATAATACTAAACATAGATTTAACATACCTTTCAATATACTTTCTATTTCCCGACACGATGTTGTAGGTATACGTTACAACTTGACCTGCTGCTAAAGTGTTCGTTTTTCTCAGGGTTTATATATCTATGAATACTACCAGAAAATCATGCCTACTCATATTACCTTGCTCAATTCGTGGCGAGGTGGAGATACCGGCCACAAATAAAGCTAGATAGCAAAAATCGAGTAGATAATGGATTTGCGTTCAAATAGTATATTTCCCATAGGAAAAATTGATGAAACGACCCTATAAATCAATGACATGACTCCTGTCAAAACGAACACCCACACAACACGTGACGGGAATAAAAATCATATATGGCACAATTTGGCGGTTGGCGATTTTTAGGCAAATTCTATAGGACTCGGCCTTATAGCGGCCCCCTGTATTGTAAAAGCAGCTCTCTATAAACCACTCATGCATACATCGTATGATATGTGCATGACTTGTTCATGGAGCAGCACAGTTTGCGTACCATATTTCACCTAAAATATTTCACTCGCACCGCCCTACCATATATCTACTAAAATAATTTAGATGTGCATAAGCACCAGAGAGGTTTCCTATTCCATCTCGTAACAAAGGTTTCCCCTTTTGGAGAAAAAACAATCAGAAATGTTTTTTCTTTGTGTACAGGGATGGAATAGGATGAACCTATCTAAACAAGACAGCTATTTACACAACAACCGTGCGAAGAATTACCTACTAAGGTAGTCTGCCCCCAAATTTTCCTAAGTAAAATTTAGCTAGTAAGCTAAGGTGGTTTGCCCCAGAATTTTCCTGTTCCCCTGACATTCTGTTGTTTGTTAGAAAACGGATATCGTTTTAATCTCACTGGAGGTGGCCTTTCTGGCTTAACAGATTTGATTGATTTCACAGGTTCTGACATAAATGTGGTGCATATAATTTGGTCTGTCTGACATGTCAGTCCTGCAAGGCGCTGTTCTCTCAGCCCTTCTGTCTCCTCACTCTCCTCTGACGTTAGTGTGTGTGGGACGCTAACGTCACCGTCACTTTCCTGTTGCTCTGCAGTTTCAAAACTGCTGTCTTCAAATGAAGACTCGTCGACGTCATTTCTGTCATGACTGTCTGTCGACATAACAGGTTTAGAGATCAGACAATGAGACGTCACAGTCTGACGCTCAACATACTGCTTCAGTATATTAGCGTGATATGTGTTAACATTTCCATTGACGTCAATCTTATAATCCATTCTGTTCACTACCTCAACCACTTCATAAGGACCTTTCCATTGAAGCAATAATTTATTACTGTCTGTCGGTAGTAACAACAGCACTTTATCGCCGACGTCAAATTTACGCGACCTCGCGCCTTTATCATAATAAGCTTTCTGCTTATTCTGAACCTTCTTTAAATTATCACGCGCTAATTTGCATGTCTGCTCTAACCGTTCCCTAAGCTCAATAACGTATTGATACGTCGAAAGAAATTGCTCATCGCGTACCTCTTCATCCCATAATTCTCTTAATATTGCCATTGGACCTCTGACGTTACGTCCATATAACAACTCAAAAGGGGAGTATCCTAAAGACTCTTGTGGGACTTCCCTTACCGCAAATAATAAAGCTGGAAGATATTTATCCCAATCTTTTGGACGTTCAGCACACATGCGACGTAACATCTGCTTTAACGTAGCGTGGAAACGCTCTATCAGTCCGTTGCAAATTGGGTGTCTCGGACTACAAGTTAACTGTTGAAGAGAAAGAAGTCTGCTGACTTCCTTCATTACCTCAGCAGTAAACTGTGATCCACAATCAGTCAACATTTCATCAGGAATGCCAACCCTACTAAACATTTCAATAAGCGCTTCCGCGACACGTTCCGTCTCAATACTCGGTAAAGCTATCGCCTCTGGATACCTTGTCGCATAATCTATCATGGTTAAAATATACCGAGATTTCCTATCAGATCGAGGCTCAATTGGACCAACTATGTCCACTGCCACCCTCTTAAATGGCGTATCAATCAATGGCATTTTTCCTAGAGGTACTTTAGTGACCCGACCTTTCTGAATAGTTCTCTGACAAATATCACAAGATTTACAAAATCTAGCGACATCACCGCAAATACCGGGCCAGTAAAACTCAGTTACAACTCTATCCAATGTCTTCCTAATACCCATATGTCAAGACATAAGCGTTTCATGAGCCAGTTTCAACACCTTTCCTCGGAAACTTTGAGGGACCACAAGTTGGAAAGAGACTTTGTTACCCTTGGTGAACTCCCTATATGCCAAACCCTTTTTCTCAATAAACCTAGTTTCACCTCGGTTTAAACCACGACTCACAGTCTTGTTCCCAGATACAACCCTTTTCCTGATGTTTTCCAAAGTTGGATCATCAACCTGAGCTTGCTTGAAAGCCTCCTTGTCATCGTTAATGATCTGATCGGGAACCTTAAGTTTTCTGTAAGGCTTCTCATCCTGCCTAGTTTGAGACCTAGTTACAGCCGCAGCTGAGAAATGAGACATATCAGGAAGTTTTGATCCATCAATGTTACCGATAAACAAATCGTACAACGTATCATCCATACACAAAGCTTCAGTTTTCCCAGTGAAAAAAGGACAATCAATGTCAATCATTGCCAAAGGATACCTTTGTGTGGATTCATCAATCAACGTAACATTTGATTCCTTCCCTATTAACTGACTATCCGAAACCAAACTTCTCCGAACGACACAGCCTGTACACCCAGTATCTCTTAATACAACCACCTTTTTATTATTAACCAATCCTTGTGCCGTCGGTAACCTTGCCTTTAAGAAGTAACAGACACCTTCCCTAGTTTCCTTACTACACTCCTCCCTATCCGAAATCAAAGGATCACCAACCTTATTTTCAAAAATACTTCCAATCTCATCACCTTTCCTAGTTACTTCCGTCTGACAAAAACTAACTTGGTGTGCTGCGCCACGTGGTGTGCTATTATTCTTACCGCGTCCGCGAAAAGACCCTCTAAAATTACCACGACCACGTGTATAACCACGACCTACATTCTGCGTATTCTCATTCTTAACCTGAGAACCTTGAGTCTCTACGCGCGTGTTAAAATTTTCCTTAACACCGCTATTCCCAACTCCAGTTGCTCCTACCTCTGCGCTATACAATTGTTTCCTGTCGGGGTTCTTAAAACATTTAATTGTTAAATGCCCCTTACCGCATATGCTACACTTGATATCCGGTCTACCACTCGGTTTGTTCGAGTCAACTTTGTCCTGTTTACCCTGCGCTGCGCCTCTATTATCGCGTTGCCCCTTATTAATGCAACTATATACGCCCCCGCGCGCTTCTGCAAACAAATCTGCCTCCCTAGCCATTTCATCTAAATTACCAAACTGTTTTGGCTTCAGATGTACATACAGTTCTCTATTACATGACTCCAGGAACTGATCCCTTGCCATGAAATCACAGACAGCCGGAAAAGATTTTTCTATCTTTGCCATATTAAGCCATTTTTCTAAATAACTTCTCAGTCTACTACTGAACTGTATGAACGTTTCTGATTTCTCGGGCCTACTATAACGAAACTGCTTCCTAAATCCGCGCTCTGTCATGTCAAAATTCTTTAATAAAGCGTCCTTTAACTTTTCATAATCCGCCGCATCCTCATTTGACAACCGGTCATATACATCAAGTGCGCGCCCTTTGAGCAATGCACTTAAATACGCGGCCCAAACACTCTTATCCCATTTATTAGCCGTAGCATATTTCTCAAACCTAGATAAATAACTATCCATTTTATCTTTACCCTCTTCAAAATAAGGTAACTTAGGATCCCGGGCATGAGCCACCTTCTCAGCTTTTTGCTTTTCCAATTCTAGCTCGAGCTTCGCTTTCTGCATTTCTAACTGATTCCTTAATTCTTGGTGCTGTAGCTCAAACCCATGTTTTATTTGTTCTAAATGGGCCTCACTAATCTCTTTTGCCTCCCTTTCAGTCTTAATGCGTGCCATTTCAAGTTCCTTATTAACATTCAACATAGCTAGTTCATGTGCCCTTTCCTTTTCTTTTTCAGCCCTTTCCTTTTCCTTTTCCTTTTCTTCAGACCTTAACCTTTCTAAATCCCTTTGCTCTTGCCTTTCTGCCCGCTCAATATCTTGCTGCTCTTTAACAAAACCTTGTAACTCCTTCCCCTCATAACCTAAGTCCTTTCCCATTTGCATTAAACGCTCCATTATTGATAACGTAAATCTCACGTTACTATCAAAACCACTATAAACTGATCAGTTATGATCAGTGATGATTGAATGGGCTTAACTAAAACGTTAAGATATGTGTTATACGCGTTAATCTAACTAAAACGTTAGTTATTAAAGCACACGCGATTTGAAATGTCAAATGCTTTCAGCAAAGTATGACGTTGCGCACTGGTAGTCTAATATGACGTCATAAACTGACGACGTTTACAGTAAAATGCTACAATCCGAAGTTTCATCACATTACAAAACTCCGATCACAACAAGTCACCATTAATGTTTCTATTACGTCATACCTAACCTCAAGCCACAGCGTAAATATTAACGCTACCGTTATGTCAACGTCAGTAAATTGTTAACGTCACTACGTCAGAACCATGTGTGGGTAAGATCAATTAGTAACTCCAGTTTAACTTATTAGAATGTCAGGTAACACAATTAAGTGGGGTCTACTTAAATTTTTCGTTACCAAGAAAAAGTGGGGTTTGCCTGGCCTTCCTGCTCAGAAATTATCGACTTGTCAGTATCCATTCAGTTGAATACATGGGTTTCGCACTTCATCAACGCAGGAAGGAAGATTAAAGTTAATTTCTAAATGTGGCTGTCAATGCATTTTTTTTTTTAAAGTTGATGATTCAGAGTATCAATGTGCTGTTCCACAGCCGGGAACACCAGCCAGAGATCAAATCCTCACTTCACTGACACCAAATGTTACATGTGGGTTTACGGCGTCCCGCAAACCCCCATGCTGACAAGACAACCGAGCGTGATCTCTGACAGGTGTACGGGCAGCTGTGGGGTAAGGCACAAGAAAGATGTTAGATGAATGACATGAATTATTTACAGTATCTACATACAAACTTACTAACACAAAACATCACAATTTGTTGCTTCTGTAGCCAACTCACGACGTCCGCTCCGAAGGCAAAACAATGTTCTGTGCTCGGAACGGGTGACGTGAATACCTACAGAAGCAAACAACCAAAACAACGACAAAAACAAAAAAAAGAAACAACACAAGACGCGACTGGCCAGTTTATAACTTAGGGTGAATCCCCCTCTCGCGTGAAACTTCCTCTCGCGAACTAGTGCAAACTGCACACTAGTCTATCGACATAGTTGCCGATCACAGGTTGCCGATCACAGGTTTAGCGATCGTCCGAATATCCTGCAGGTTAGTTGACCTCTTTTATGGTCTCACATTTGTTGACAATGAACAATGATTCTGATTCTGGTCTACGCTGATTACGGCGGTCTGTCCGCCCTTGCTGGACCCTAACGCCTAGCGTCGTACCAGTACCTGCTGCTATGAAGCAGGGAGCAGCAGGTCACACATTGTTGTGCCTGCAAATTAAGATAACTGGACTAGAAACGAGTCACAAAACATACATGCTACATCATGATCCCCCTCCCGGAGAAGTAAGAATATGTTCATGCATATACCGTTATTGCGCATGCGCCGACCAGACATACAGGCTGATTAGTGCATGCGACAAATAACCGTACAGCAGAACTCAACTTGACTGTGCATCAAATTATCAGCACCCAGCGCTTGACACAATAATACTCAAAGTACATGTTTCCTTACTGAGCACTACAGAAATCAATTAATGCTCACTACTACTGAGCATAATACTCATCAAATTTGTGCTCACTACATTATCACAAGTAAGAGGCAATTGAACAGACCACGCTTTTGCGCTACCTGGTCAGCTGCCAATTACAGGAAACATAACAATCTCTATTTCATATCCTTCTCCGCGACACGGCTCACAAATATAGCTATTCACAAATTCAATACATTAATAACAGATAGAAACTACAACAGAAGATTTTCATCTATAATCCACAACATTTGTTAGTGTCTCATAAGGGCCAACACTGTTTGCCGTAAATTCTCTCTGTATTTGGTAGGCACCCCGTCACAACCGTCCTCGCGACGCCGATGACGCAGCTGACGTCATCCCCGCCGCTCAGGCCGTTATGACGTGTGGCGACCAAATACTCCCACTTATCATCATCACGTTCTTTATATGTACATACATGCACAAACTGAGTTATCAGACAAAAACGGCATCATTACAAAATGAACTCGTAATTCTTCTTGAACAAAATTATTTCTAATCAACGTGAACATGCTTGTAAAATAAAATTCATTACGGTTCATCATCACGGATAACCCAACAGGCTCTTGTAAGAGTTTGCCCTGATGATGAAGATATGGTTAAACCCGTCTTAAGTTTACGTCCCCTCTACACCTAATATCATATTGGGACGGAACCACGGTTTTCTAACCACAGCTAGTCAAAAGTCATGGATCAAACAAGTGACCCGGCGTTTATTAATTACATTCTACAAAAGGGGTCTAAAAGCCTAAATGAATCTAGAATGAGCGGGTGTCCAAACTTTACGTCTCACCAACATCTAGGGTCAGCATGAGACAGGACCTCACTTAGACTCATTCTACTACTGGAGAAGCCTGGGATCAATCCTGCGACGTCTAGCTGGCAAAGCTAGTAGCCTAATCACTACAGGCCACAACAGTGAATTCAGAATAGGCTTCAGAAAGTTGGGGTATACTAGAAGTAAACCCCTCCAAAACCTACAAGCATGTTCATACAAAAATAATACTAAACATAGATTTAACATACCTTTCAATATACTTTCTATTTCCCGACACGATGTTGTAGGTATACGTTACAACTTGACCTGCTGCTAAAGTGTTCGTTTTTCTCAGGGTTTATATATCTATGAATACTACCAGAAAATCATGCCTACTCATATTACCTTGCTCAATTCGTGGCGAGGTGGAGATACCGGCCACAAATAAAGCTAGACAGCAAAAAGCGAGTAGATAATGGATTTGCGTTCAAATAGTATATTTCCCATAGGAAAAATTGATGAAACGACCCTATAAATCAATGACATGACTCCTGTCAAAACGAACACCCACACAACACGTGACGGGAATAAAAATCATATATGGCACAATTTGGCGGTTGGCGATTTTTAGGCAAATTCTATAGGACTCGGCCTTATAGCGGCCCCCTGTATTGTAAAAACAGCTCTCTATAAACCACTCATGCATACATCGTATGATATGTGCATGACTTGTTCATGGAGCAGCACAGTTTGCGTACCATATTTCACCTAAAATATTTCACTCGCACCGCCCTACCATATATCTACTAAAATAATTTAGATGTGCATAAGCACCAGAGAGGTTTCCTATTCCATCTCGTAACATGGTGCTTCTGTAAAATGCCTGAGTGTATTTATAGTGGTCCGTAAAATCACTCAAAGTCCGTACACCTAATTCATCGCCAGCATTTTGCGGCCCAGATCAGACGCCACATTTTGCAGCGTCTGATCATTTTGGTCTACACTGTTTGCCAATGTCCCACAAATGGGACGCTAGGCATATATGGGTTAAATATTTGATCTGAACCTACACTGTTTGTCAATGTCCCACAAATTGGACTCTAGGCATATATGGGGTTAAACCTTTGATCAAGTTCTACACTGTTTGCCAATGTCCCACCAATAGGATGCTAGGCATATATGGGTCAAATATCTGATCTGGACCTATACTGTTTGCCAATGTCCCACAAATGGGACTCTAGGCATATATGTGTTAAACCTTTGATCAAAATCTACATTGTTTGCCAATATCCCATCTAATGGGATGCTAGGCATATATGGGTAAAACCTTTGATCAAGTTCTACACTGTTTGCCAAGTAGGTCCTGAGCCGTAATTAAAGATCACTTATTAACACTTTGTGTGATCTTTTTATAAAATAAAGTCATGTTGTGTGCACTCATTAGAATTGCCTCATTGAGGCGCTTATAATGAGGACACGACATGCGCTATTATCATTATTTGATACTAATTCCATTATTTTCTGACGACTCGAAGTGGAGATATTAGGGATAAGGCACCACTACCCACAACATCCAGGACACAATCCAGGAATTTCCCGAACAAATCAACTTAGAAAACGGACCCCTAAAATATAAAAAATGAAAAATATTTTTTAATAATATTTTAGTATGGAGCCAAAATTTTATTTGATAGTAAGTTTTATTAATTTATGACCACCCGAAGTCGAGATATTAGGGTTAATGCACCACTACCCCAACATCCAGGTCAATATCCGGGAATTTCCCGGACAAATTAACTTCAGAAATGGACCCCATAATTGTTATAAATGAAAAATGATTTTTAATAATCTTTTACAATGGAGCTTAAAATTTTATTTGATATTAATTTTATTAATTTCTGACCACCCGAAGTAGAGATATTAGGGATAACGCACCACTACCCACCCCCCTCCATTTTCCGGCCATTTCCCGGTCAATTTCCGGACATTTCCCGGACAATACCCGGACATTAGTGTGCACCCGTACAAACACCGGATCGGACCGGATCGGACCCAATTACCGGATCGGACCCGATTTTCTGTGCTATGGTCATTTTTTACTTCGATATTTCATTCTTTATGCACAGTTGGAAGAGGCTTACAGCATACACAACTATTTTTACCTCACACCTTCATTCTTGTATTAAAAAAAACGGACCTAAAATAACTCAACCCATATAAATATATAGCAAAACAACTATATAGGCTATACTAGGAGTCTGTAGCATGTGCATTAGCCAGCCCCAAACAACGGGCCAACGTCAGACCGACAGCGATACGTTGTTACACCGTATCGCCAAACACAGGACCTCAGCCCGGCGTTGGTTCGACATCTATAATGACCGGGCAGATTCTAAAGCATGAGATCATCTAGCAACAAATCTATGGCCCATTCTTCTTACCCAGCAGGCACAAGTCGCAACGTCAAATCAACGTCGTTGCAACGACGTAGAAGTGACGTTGCGAAAGAGGAATGACGTTGCACAGACGTTGATCTGACGTCACAATTATATCCTGTGGCTGCTGGATATATTCTTTGACGAGACGGTTTTTTAAAACATGACAAATAAACGACCATATAAGTGTGAATCATTTATTATTAGAACAAAGTTTATTTGCATATATACATGATGTTGAAAATAAAGAGAGGGGAAAAAAATGATCGCCGACCAATGCGGGCTCCTCAATGACGAGGATCGGCATGCACGCCACCTCTTTACCCTCTTTTTATTTTCGACTCTCTATCTAAGTGCATACAACGAATATGCAACGTAGTATCGACGTCGACACAACGTTTGCACATTGCATCGAAGTCGATGCGACGTTGCGTAGAAGTCTTGTGTCCGCTTGGTATCATGTTATTATCATGTTATTTACAATCAATGAAGTTGGCCCCGCCCATCGGGGCTTGAAGAAATAAATGGGCTGCACGATGCTTCCACACAGAGCTGAAACCGACCCGCACATGAGTACTGGTATACTGCTTATAGGATCTAAGCCTGCCCAGGCAAAGCGGTGCGAGTCCACCTGTGTTAATCTGGAAATCCATTTACCCAATTATAACAGCGACAATAAACGTGATCTGGTAGGTGTTAAAGCTCAATCGCCCCACTGATCGGTTCTAACGAGTACCTACAAACTATGTCTTGGAGCAGAAATAAGAAAAAACAACAATGTACGCCCCGTATTCCCCAGTTTTCTCGATATAAAGTTGGGTTTAGGGGAGGGGTATTCGATCTATCTATCTATCTATCTATCTATCTATCTATCTATCTATCTATCTATCTATCTATCTATCTATCTATCTATCTATCTATCTATCTATCTATCTATCAGTGACGTAGTGATTATGCTACCCGCATCATAAACTAGGTGGCTGTGTCTCCAAACTTTCATAATCCAAGTTCTAGTGTCCGCATGACCTGAGCTGTTCTATCTATCTATCTATCTATCTATCTATCTATCTATCTATCTATCTATCTATCTATCTATCTATCTATCTATCTATCTATCTATCTATCTATCTATCTATCTATCTATCTATCTATCTATCTATCTAATAATCCAAGTTCTAGTGTCCGCATGACCTGAGCTGTTCTATCTATCTATCTATCTATCTATCTATCTATCTATCTATCTATCTATCTATCTATCTATCTATCTATCTATCTATCTATCTATCTATCTATCTATCTATCTATCTATCTCCATATAGCAAGTATAGGGCGAACGTAGCCATTGTGGATGCTTGATAGGGATGCAATGATAACCAAAAGAACCAAGTCTTTATATATCATGATTGTCAAGTATTAAATAATAACAACCAGAAAGAAAAAAAAAAATAAAAAAAAGTCAAAATAATAGGACAAATAGGGTCCGATCCGTTAATTGGGTCCGATCCGGTAATTGGGTCCGATCCTGTGTTTGTATGTACCGAAATCCAACACATAGCACAAATGGGGATTCCTAAACGCCGGAATCTCATGGAAAATCAAAAGCAATGATAAAATGTGATAAAGATAAAGAAGCTTTATTTTACGTCGCATATCCGAAACAAATAACATAAGCTCTGTAGAGCTTTTATTGCGACAAACAAAGTATCCTTTAACAAATACTTACCTGCCTCCATTTATCTTCCTATGACTACCCCTGATAATGCGAGAGTCAGCCAAGGGAGCTCCTAGTACCATTTTTCACGCCTTTGGTATGGCGCGGCCGGGGATCGAACCCGCGACCTCCCATTCCCGAAGCGGACGCTCTACCACTACGCTATGTGAGTTTTTGTTTTTGCATGGCTGGTTGTCTTTGTGGCATTATATAGCTGCCTTTCATCCTCATGCGCTGTCAATCTCTTCAGTGGTTTTCTCAGGTGCTGTAACTCTTTACACTGTGCACATGCATAGGATCTCGTAATCGTTTAGTGCACGGGTAGGTATCTGGACATTTCGGCCCATAATTAAATCGGCCCATGGCAAAATCGGTCCATAACCAAATCGGCCCATAAAGACATATAATGACGGTACAATTACTATGTTTGTGTATGATTGGTATGCTTGTACGGCCATATCTCAAACTTACTAATTCAAGTAAACGGTCGATTAACCTTTACCTGTATTTTATATTTGAAATGGATCATTGCCTCCACTTCTATTTTATAAAGTGAAAAAAATGTTAGTTTCAGAAATTAATATTGTTTAATAAAGTAATAAAAAAATAACATCAGAAAGAAAGTATAATAAAAAAATGTTCATCGGTTCATGATCTTTGATTGCATGGATAGAAAGAATCACCCCAGCATATTTACATTTCCAGTGTAAAGTCTAATGTAAACCTATAGAAAACAATTGCGTTCATACTTCCATGAACGCATCCAATAACATGATTTTCAGTGACGTTAAGTAACGTCATTCTAAACCATTGTTTTATACGGGCGTTGATGACGTCAACGCTGCTCCGCTCTTTGTAGAAAAACAGCGTGTAAATGTTTTTCAGCTTTAAAAGTTTGCCCTACAAGCATTTTTTTTTTCGCCCAGTGATTAGGGGCAAATAATGTAAATATAAAAAATAAACTTAATTTTTCTGCTTTTCATGAAAGTATGAACGACAGTGGGTCGCTAGCAAAGTTTACATGAACCCCTTCGGGGTTCATTTACTTTGCTAGCGACCCACTGCGTTCATACTTCCATGTACTGCAGAAAAATTAATTTCATTTCTTAAGAGTACCCACAATCTATATTTTGAGCAGAAATAATTTAGATTTTGACATGGGCCGATTTTGTTATGGGCCGAAATGAGCCGGAACCCACGGGTATATATAATATACGAAATCAACTTGATTTCGCGAAATCAGCCGGATTTAGCGAAATCAACCTATAAAATACACAATTACAAAAGCAGGCCAAAAATTGTACTTGCATATTCACTAGAATGTTAATATACATTTATGAGCCAAGTTTCATCAGAAAATTTGAACATTTAGTATGTTTTTGACAGGAAAATCTATTATGCCGCTTGATTTCGCTGGAAATCACATGTGCGAAATCAACTCATTTTAGCGAAATCAATGTATAAGATAAATATTTTCCAACACTGACTAAAACATATTTATTTTGCATATTATGAAACATTTATGGTCAAAATTTCATGAGAAAATATAAATATTTAATAGGAAATTCTATTCTGCCACTTGATTTCGCTGAAAAACACATGTACGAAATCAACTCCTTTTAGCGAAATCAATGTATAAAATCATTTCCCCCCCCCCCCCCCCCCCCAAAAAAAAAAAAAAAAAAAAAAAAAAAAAAACGATTAAAATTCTTATTGCCTATTATTAAGAAGAATGCCGGCATACATTTATGAGCCAAAATTCATCTGAAATTATTATGTTTATCAACATGCATCCTGGAATAAAAGTCGCATATCAAAATATTACTAATTGATCAGTCAAATGAAATCAAATAGGACTTGGTGAAATCAAATGACTTACTCTAACACTTGTTAACTGCTCATCATTACATTCACTTCTATTTCGTAAGCATTACTGACACATTTTGTTTCCAAGCTGCCTCCTTTTGGATGATTGAATCCATTGTGGAGATTTTGAAAATATTTGAGAGTCACAGTTGATTTTTTTTTGTTTGATTGTTGTTTAACGTCCCCGTCAACACTATTTTTATTCCTTCGTCAGGTTAAAGTACAAGGTAGAAGTAAAACAAAGATCAGGAATCGATACAATTAACTTACTACACCCATCACGGAAACACATCTATATAATTTTGACCCCCTTCAACCCCACTTTTATATAGTAAAACTGGGGTTTGAGGGGGTATACATTATTTTTCTTATTTCTGCTCAAAACATAGATTGTGGGTACTCGATAGAACCGCCTCGTCGAGGCGATTCTATCGAGTCACCTCAATCTCTGTTTTGAGCAGAAATAAGAAAAAAATCACAATTTTTCATCTTAAAATTTCTATTCTTTGGCCAAGAAATTGACAATGTATTCGTATAGGCGTGTTTTCGTAATGCCATCAAAGACACCAAAGGGAAAGAATCACAAACATGAAGCGACCAGACCAACACACACACACACACACACACACACACACACACACACACACACACACACACACACAGAGAGAGAGAGAGAGAGAGAGAGAGAGAGAGAGAGAGAGAGAGAGAGAGAGAGAGAGAGAGAGAGAAATTGATTCCTTAACAACAAGGAACAATGAAAATGTATACCCCAGTTGCCCTATATAAAACTGTGGTTTAAGAGCGACAAATTAAATAGGCATGTTTTCGTGATGGGCTTTGATATATTTAATCATAATTGGTCAAAATTGAATTACCTCGCGGCATCACATGACACGTGTTTGAGTGGTCGATTCTGTAATCAACACCTTAGAGATAATCGAGTTATCGATAATCGCGATTATATACGAAAAGTGTTAAATCTCATCATTAAACTTGATACATGCGCTTTAAGTCGATTACTATAACACACTTTCATTATATGACAATAGAAGAAAAAAACGATGCCATGAATTATATTTTATTTATTTATTTATTTATTTATTTATTTATTTATTTATTTTATTTATTTATTTATAACAACGGATGATTTCTTCAAGCCCCGATGGGCGGGGGCGACTATCTATCTATCTATCTATCTATCTATCTATCTATCTATCTATCTATCTATCTATCTATCTATCTATCTATCTATCTATCTATCTATCTATCTATCTATCATCTATCTATCTATCTATCTATCTATCTATCTATCTATCTATCTATCTATCTATCTATCTATCTATCTATCTATAGATAATCTATCTATCTATCTATCTATCTATCTATCTATCTATCTATCTATCTATCTATCTATCTATCTATCTATCTATCTATCTATCTACCTATCTACCTATCTATCTATCTATCTACATCAGTTTCTCTTTCCTTGTGTTTTGCACAGCAAGTGTCTACGTGTACTAGACCAAATTTGGAGCTTTCTAAAACTGTTCTTTAAAAACGCGTTTGAACAGTGCCAAAGGTGGTTTTAATAGAGAAATTTTACAATATCTTTTAAAACATTAAGAAAACAGATCTATGTGAAATGAAGGCATCCAACATGGTGTCAGGAATGAAAAATATTAGCTAAAATTGTAAGATATTTCTTACTTCTGCTTTTGTAGATGCTCGTTAGAACCGGCTCAATGAGGCGGTTCTATCGAGCACCCGCAATCTTTTTGACAAAAATAAGGCAGAGAATGTTAACCCACGTAAACCCCACTTTTCTCCATATAATGCGGGGTTTAGAGAGGTTTAGACAGAATTGCTATCGGCATGAGATAAATAAACAGATCGATATATTTCATACATGAATCATGAGTAAACAAATACATTTGAATCATATTTGCAGAATCTTCTAAGATGATTAATATAGCTATCACCATGTAACGCAAAAGAAGTCATGATTATGCCAATGGTATGGCACAGAGTGTTTTTTTTTTTTTTTTTATTTTCAATTTCAATTTAGAGAGGACAGTACAATGAAAACGGTCTAATGTCACTCAAATGCAACGAAAATGGGGAAAACAATATTAATGTGACAAATTTAATAATAAAAGCGGGAAGTCGAAGGTCTTGTGGAACTCAATTAGTTCAGTTCTACCATGACATAGTGAGCAATCTGGATGGGGCCATTAATCGTGGCCACAAACAGACTGACCTGATTATAATGGATTTTGCCAAGGCCTTCGACAAGGTACCTCACAGGAGGCTATTGTACAAACTGGATCATTATGGCATTAGAGGATCCACACTTAAGTGGGTTAGCTCATGGCTCTCTGGACGCACACAACAAGTTGTACTTGACGGCCAAGCGTCGGATCCAGTCCCTGTTTTGTCCGGTGTCCCACAAGGTTCGGTACTTGGACCGGTCCTTTTCTTGATATTTATTAACGATCTTCCTGATAATATCAGGTCATCTGTTCGCTTGTTTGCTGATGATTGTGTTTTGTATAGGAATATATATACATGTACTTCTTCTGACTGTCTTATCTTACAAGATGACCTGGATAGCCTAGCACGTTGGGAGGCCGATTGGCAAATGAAGTTCAATGTGGCCAAATGTCATTCAATGAGGGTGTCACGGCACCCTCCAGACAAGCAGATTAAATTCAACTACTCATTACATCAGCATACTTTAGAGCATGTCCAATCCGCAAAATATCTTGGTATCACCATTACTGATAATCTTGATTGGGGTCAACATATTTCTGAGATTACCTCTAAAGCAACTAGGACATTAGGGTTTCTTAGACGTAATTTGGCTTTTGCACCTAGGCAGACAAAGGATGTTACATACAAAACCTTGGTTAGACCTCAATTAGAGTATGCATCACCTGTTTGGCATCCCCATGTTAAAACTCAGGTTCAACAGGTTGAGAAGGTTCAGAGGACGGCTGCCCGATGGACCTGCAGGCGATGGCGGAACAGAAGTAGTGTTGGTGAAATGCTCGATGAGCTGGAATGGCCATCGTTGGAGGCCCGTCGCGAGCAGTCCTCTTTAACCTTCTTTTATAAGATACACTCCGACACAGTGTCTCTTAATAAAGATAAATACTTGACCCCTGTGACTACTTCAACTCAAACAAGGGCATCAAAACTAAACAACAGTCAATATCGTAGGTACCAGGCCTATGTTGATGCCCTGAAGAATTCTTTCTTCCCTAGAACTATTCCTCAGTGGAATAGTCTTCCCTCCTCTGTGGTAAATGCCAAAACTGCAGAGGAGTTCAAAGCCCGCATGGTGTAGATTGGGATCCGGAGGTGTGCGTTTTAGTACACCTCTGAAAGCAGATTGTAAATAGCTTTAAGAACTCATCCAGTGGGTGTTTTTTTTTTTTTTTTTTTTTTTTTTTTGCTAAATTCTAAATTTAGCGCACCACCCAACTGAGGTAATGGCCAAGTTTGACCGACTCAGTATATGAAGATAGATAGATAGATAAAAAAAAAACAAGGTCCGATCCAGTGTTTACGCCCGATCCGGTCAGTAAACGTACACGTAGTACTGTATTATAACATGTATTGTTGGATTTTATACCAATTTATTTATTTTTTTTATTTTATATTATTTTTTCAAAGAATACAGGAATTTTATTTTATGATTTTTTTTTTGTTTACGTATTACAGTTTTATTACATATAAAATGATAGATTTTTTTTTTTAATATATATATTCTTAAACCGGAAGTACACACCTCCAACAGCTGTCAAAAGGTCAAGGACAAAAGCGAAAAAAATCACTGCACACCATTATGCAAGTGTTAAGACAAAATATTTACACAGTTACATGTACTTAGTAAAAATGGCTTTAAGAACATTTCCACAGTTGCACAGTCTTTTTAAAACTTTCGTACCACGAACATGTTGTTGCAAAAAAATGTCATCAGGTATTCTAACTATTCTTTATAGTTTTAGTCTTGTAATTAGGTAATGGCAAATTATTGTCTGATTGTAGAATTCGTTTAACGTTTTGTTTCTTAGAATTGAACGTCCCCGTCAACACTATTTAGGTCATTTTGAAGACATAGTTTCCAATTTTGTGGGACTTTTACCCGACATTTAGATGATACGTAATACTTAAACAAAGAAAACTGGGCCCCGAAAACTGTAATACGTACACAAAAAATCATGGCAATGGAGCGTGATAGCTCAGTGGTTAGTGCACTTGCCTCTGATGCTAGAGGTCCTGGGTTCGATCCCCGGCAGGGGCGATAAAATTTCTGTGTCCGAACACGCTCCATTGGCATCATTTGCAGGGATGAATGTCATAAAGTGCACCGTCCTTCGGATCGGGACATTAACTGGAGGCCCCCTGTGCAGGGAGAACCATCCCCTGTGCAGGTTAAAGATCCTTACCGTAATTACATGATTACTGTGTAGGCTTTCATCCTGCAAAACCTGGAGTGTATGTAATATACACCTGCAGTAATGGTCAAATGTGACCGACGCAGTATCAGAAGATAGATGGATAAATGTTCGTGGAGCGCTTTGGTGCAGTGGTAGCGCATCGGATTTGTGATCAAGAGGTTGCGGGTTCGAGCCTCATGCTGACCAAAGTGTTGT
The DNA here is from genome assembly GCA_963580285.1 of Lucinisca nassula. NCBI lineage: Eukaryota > Metazoa > Mollusca > Bivalvia > Lucinida > Lucinidae > Lucinisca > Lucinisca nassula. Next base: position 41,555,471 of record OY757014.1, read on the forward strand.
GTCCTTGAGCAAGGCACTTCACCCAAATTGCTTAAAAAATAAAATAATAAAAAAAGTACTGGTTACCACCCAGGAAATCCTGCTCGTAATGCTCAGATGTGAGTGAGTAGCAGTAATAGGAGAAAAAAAAAAATGACATCTCAAGCCCTGCCACCCAATGAAAGCAAAAGGCTTATATGCATCAGACCGTCTGTCTCACATCGCTCTGCCTGGACAGGCTTAGTCCTTCTTAGGGGTTTACCAGTACTCCTATGTGGTCAGGTTCAGCTCTGCATGGATTAGACCCAATCTTTTTCTCGAAGCCTGATGAATGTCGTCCTGTGACATTAGAATTATTTTTAAACACTTTTGTGAGTATTGTTAGAATTCTGTAGATGCTGTTTAATTATGGGATATTAAAGTCAATGATAGCTCTGGAATAGGTTACCAGCTGATCTTGCCCTTGATTCAGATCTTGACTCTTTCAAATCAGGAGTCATTTCAATCATACACTCCCTTAAGGCATATACTGTTTTTATCTTGCTTTTAAACTCTCCTTCCTAACATTAACTCTTATCATCTTTGTTCACCTTCTTTTTACACTTTTTATGTCACACTGTCTCACTGTTTCTTCTCTTACTAACACACCATGCCCATCACATTCAAATAATACTTGAAAGAGAATATAGATAGATGGATGGCGAATATAGATAGATAGCAAGGACTGGCTGTCAGATGAATGAATGTCATTTGACATGTCACCAGTAATGATTCTGATTAAAAAGAAAGTCACCTCAATGTCCACACAACATAATCTGCTATTAAATGGAGAAACTAGAAAAAATTATCTTCAAATACTCAGTAAGCTTTCTCCAAACTTACGGATGAGTCCTTAAACTGAGGTCCTGTCTGTGTTGGTGGGGGGTAAAACTTAATCACACACATTCTCAATACTCATTATCTGGAGCTATGTTAAATTTGCATCAGCAGAGAGTGGTAGCTCAATGAGCATGGTAGCACAGTGGTTAGTGCACTTGCCTATGATGCTAGAGGCCCCAGGTAAGGCTGACATGATTAAATGGATAAGCAATTAATCAATTGATAAATTCCACTAAAATGATTATCGTTACTAATTTGATAATAACCAAATTTTTGATAAATATGATTTAGTACCCATTGTTGTATCTAAAATAGCAGGATGAGTTGCAAACAGTA
>OY757014.1:41556687-41650427 GCA_963580285.1 Lucinisca nassula
AAAAAAGTATATATATTGCTTTGATAAGGCAATAGATAGCTACACATTACTGGCAAGCTAATGTTTGTTTGTTTTGTTTGTTTGATTTGAGGTTTAACGTCCCCGGCAACACTATTGAGGTCATATTGGAGACGTATCATTACGATAACACATCCGTGCGTCATAGTGCATTTTTTCGCATCTCAAAAATGGATACTTTTCTGATGAAAATCCGTGATATTTTTCTTATAAATAGTGCTATTATAGGTTGTGGGTGCTCGTTAGAACCGCCTCGTTGAGGCGGTTCTAACGAGTACCCACAACCTATGTCATGGAGCAAAAATAAGAAAAATAATGTATACCTCCTTAAACCCCAGTTATCTCTATATAAAGTGTGGTTTAGTGGGGTCTTCATTTCACGGACTTGTTCACGTGGTGTAATAAAGCTGAAAACATAAGAATATTAGGTGTATTTGTGTGTTTGAGTTTCAGATCCCACCTACAGCTAAGGTCATACGGATACGAGACCTCGATTTAAAGACTCATGAGAAGCACGGGATCGAGCACACGACCCCTGGTTTGTGATGAGGCGAGATGGCGTGGTCACGTGGTCTGAATGGCGGAGACGTGTTTTTTTTACCAGGGCGTAAAATGTTGGAATAAAAATGGTTAACTGACTCTGATTAAACTTAACTTGTGTGAGGCATGTGTCTATTGGATATACTATTAATACCTGTGAGTTTCAGAAAAAAATAACATTCTAATATAATGCTTTTGAGAATGGTTAACCTGATTCATGATGAAGTTTTATAAAGCAATACACACGACATCTAACACATAAATATTAAGAAGGCCAACTAACATTGCCCTGAAGGCCCAGCAGGCGTACTATATTTGTTGAGTGATAACGGTCAGGACAGACAAAGGCTGCGGTCGTAATATCGTCACGCATGATTAGCTGATAGACTGGTACCCTGTCTAACTAGTGAATCCAAATCAGCAAAAAAATGCATAGGCAAGACGATTCACCGAAAACATATACCGAACTTACTCCAGTTGTTCTGCAAACTTCAGATGGCCAGCAGACTGACGTTAAGGTGCCCTTTTACCATACATATACAACGGTTCCCATTGCAACAGATTTCATGGGTACAGAATCATTGGCATCGTTTCCGTCTCCCAATGACGTCACATTAGTGGCTACTACCATAGCAACCGCCATAACAACAGCAACATCAGACAATAGTGCTGATAACGATAATTATGATCGAATAGGGGAAAACAATGGTGGTCAGTCGCATGATGATGAGAATAATGATGATGATAATGATGATGACATTGTATATAGAAGTCTACAAGCCCTGTATAGGGGGCTTCCAAAGGATATGTTCGTCAACAGAATACTGAAAAACGAAGCTTCGTGTGAAGTTAAACTAAGCGATATGCGTACAGCTCTATTCGAACAGATTAAGAGTGATGATGACTTTCCGTATGGCCTGCAGTGTATGCTAAAGCGGAGAGTATTTACTCGTAACGGGGACCCGGTTGCAGTGAAGCTTGCCAGTGATATACATACTTTGATGTCGGTTTTAGAGGGTGCTGAATATTCGGACATGAGAGACCTGATAAGTTCCGGCATCGGGAGAAGTCAAAGATCACAATCAATATCAATCACAGCAAATGAAACGTTTGGGTCATACGAAAGCACCGTTGAACTTAAGCTGCTGACAGATAGTGTAACTAGTTTGAAAGCCGGTATGCTTAATATGAAACAGAGACATTGTGCAATTGAAACAGAGCGGTCAAAAGAGATTCAGTTTCTTAAGTCGTCTGTACTTGGACTGAAAGCGGAATTATCATTGCTTTCTGGTACTGTGACAAGAGCAGTCACTGAAATAAAGTTGTGTGCAGAACGATTAGAGTCAGATAAATCCCTTGGGGTTGTTAATCTCAAAAATGAAGTTCGGCTCCTCAAAAGTAATATTCAGTCCATGCAAGAGTCTATAGATCATTTACAATTTCATGAGCCGCAAGGGAGGATCCCTGGCGCGCAACGAGGTAAGGCGGTTAGAAGGAGCAAGGCTAACTCTAGTAAGGATGCCCTTGCTCGCTCTACCGGTCTTAACAGTTGCAGCACTTTAGATGCAGAAGGGGAGCGTACTCTGGGGTCTGCGCAAGGAATAAATGGGGCAGAGGTTGATAATCAAATGAGCGAAACGGTTTCTTCCAATAACGCTGTTGATGCGCGGGACAGCGGGTCTGCCACTGAAAGTCTGCATGAACAGGCGGACGCGCTGCCCAGCGCAAAGGGGCGCGATACTGAAATCTCTCAAAATGACTCGGAACACAACTTGGACTTGAATCGCGATAATACAAAAAGTCCAGGCCCCCAATATCAATACCGGTCTGAAGTCAGTGTACATGTCACCCCTCGGGTACCGAGTGTATATGATCCGGCTGGTATGTCATATCGAGACGTGACAGCATCTCCGCCTGCCTTCACCGCACGTCGCGTTAATACAGACGTTCAGGGGGCGTCTGGAATGCCCATTCTACCGCTCGTTACGCGAAACAATACCATGCCACGCGATGAACCGAGCGAAAATTTTGATTTTGGTGAAGATGATGATGGCGACTTTACACAATATGTAAAGAAACGAACTAAACGCTACTATTTGGGGGGATTTAAACCAACGATAACAAGTGAACGTATAGTAAGTTACGTTAATAAACGTGGCCCTACAGCTACTTGGGTCCGAATTTGGACAAGTAGACGTAATCCTAGCAATGTAGTAATACGCCTTAACGTTGAGGAAAACCACTATGCTCAGCTCCTTGAAAGCGGTTCATTCTGGCCCCGTGGTGTGACGTGCAGGCCTTGGGTCAGTCGTACTGTTCGGTCCACAGCACGTCATCAGGATACCCTTAGGTCGCGGCCTGACTCGTTACATAAACATGTTTATGGAAGGTCAGACATTGATGACTACAATCCCTTTTCTCCGTTAAGGGATGAAACAAACGTTGATTGATCGTAAGCGTTTAGCGCATATAGAGCATACCTTGATATACTTAATGGCATTGCATCAGTTATGTATCTTAACATGGAACGCGACTGGTATTATGTCCAGTGCCGCATATCTAAGTGAATGTCTTAACCAGAATAGGGTAGACATATGTGGTGTCTCAGAACACTGGCTTTATGAGAAAGATCTTTGTTTCCTCAACCAGTTGGATAGCAATTACACGAGCTTTGCTGTATCCGACTATGATCTTAAACGCCCAAGTGGCAGGAAAGTAGGTAAGGGTGGGGTAGCCTTTCTCTGGCATAGGCGCCATAATTATAAAATTACTCCAGTGGCCTTAGATGATGACAGAATTATAGGAATTCAGTATGAAATAAATACTGAAGAATTCATTTTCTTTTTTCAGTTGTATTTACCATGCGCTAATCACACAATAGGTATATACAGGGAGTATATTGACCGACTACAAAATATAATGAACTTGTACTCGGAGAGAGGCATGGTTATAATAATGGGAGATTTTAATGCACAGATATCTGTTAAATCAATCAACAGTAGAAGTACATACTTGAATGAATTCCTTAATAATAACACTTTAGTCTCAATAAATACCCAGGATCTGTGCAGGGGAACAAAATCCACCTTTGTTAGCTATGATGGGAGGTTCGAATCTCGCATTGATCATATTCTAATTCCGGAGGAAAAAATTCAGTATGCAACGTTTTGCGAAATATTAGACGATGACGTCCTTAATGTCTCGCGGCATAGGCCGATATGCTGTAAAATGACGCTCCCGTACCATACCGGGATCAGGATAATATGCAAAACATAAATACATCCATTAACTGGAAAAAAAGTAGAAGTCGCTCATACTGAAAATTATAGAGTTTCCTTACAGAATAATGCGCTCTTAAACAATGTACGTGATCTGGAATTAAACTCACCCAACTTCCTTGATCAAGCATATGACACACTGGTAAACGAGGTTACAGTTACGGCCCAAAAGTGTTTTCCGATTAAAAAGTTTAATCGGTTTCTCAAACCATACTGGAACCAAGAGTTGAGTAATTTGCACAATGAAATGAAAGCCAAACGAACTGCCTGGATGCAGGATGGAAGACCCCGCGATCCAAAATATAGCTCATATTCTGACTACAAATATGCAAAGCGCGAATTCCGGCGTTGCCATAGGAAATGCGTTGATAAGTTCCTACAAAACCAAACCGATGAAATAGATCGCATGGCTGAGATTGACAGCGGTTTATTTTGGCGACTGATCAATGCAAAACGAAAACAAACCAGCAACAGAGCGGGGTCGGAGCTTGTTTTTAACGGTCGGACCATTAATAATGCCACAGAAATTAACAGTGAATGGGCAAAATATTTCGCTGATCTTTACGCTCCAAAACAAGCAAAGCATTTTGATGAGAATTTTGCAGAAATGATCTCAAACGAAATGGTCAATATCAAGCTCGGGTTAACGGAATATTTTGCCAATTCAAACTCCATTGTAATTAGTCCGGAGGAAGTCGAATCTGCAGTAACATTAGCAAAGAGAAACAAAGCAGGTGGCAATTGAACATATTTACTATGGGGGCTATTTTATTTTTGATCTTTTATCTAAGTTTTTTAGTGCAGTTGTGCGCCAGTCACATGCACCGAAAGAAATGAAACGAGGGGTTATCATAACTTTATTCAAAGGTGGTAACAAAAAGAAAGACAATCCAGACAACTACCGGGCTATCACACTGTCATCCGTTATTCTAAAATTACTAGAAAGAATTCTGTTGGTGAGAATACAGCTATTTGACTGTATTAACCCGCCTATCCACCCTTTGCAAGGAGGGTTTCGTAAGAAAATGGGTTGTCTAATGACATCATTTCTAGTCCGCGAATCTATACATTTTGCAAGTGAAAATGGTAGTAAAGTATACTCTTGTTTTCTGGATGTGAAAAAAGCTTTCGATCAAGTCTGGCATGATGGGCTATTTTACAAATTATTTCATAGTGGAATCGATAAAATTATTTTGAAAACACTTATTGAACTATACTCTGGAATGGAGAGCTGTGTTCAAACTTTTTCATGTAAGTCTAGCTGGTTCCCGGTTCAGCAGGGTACAAGGCAAGGTGGAGTTATATCCCCTTTCTTATTTTTGGTTTTTACTAATGGGCTTCTTTGGGAACTTGAAAAATCTGGGTTAGGTATGTGTTTGTTTGATGAAAAGTGCGGTAGCCCGGCAGTTGCAGATGATATGCTGCTACTTTCATATTCTAAAGCTGGATTGGACCACATGATGAAAATTTGTTTCAAGTATTCCTGTCAATGGCGGTATGAATATCAGCCAGCAAAATGTTCCGTTATCGTATTTAACGAAACACGATCAGACTATCTTCATTCCTCTAGAATATGGGCAATAGGTGGTGCCAAAATTGAAGAAGATATGCAATATAAGCATCTGGGGTTATATTGCGATAAATATCTATCATCTGATTTAAATGTAAAGACAGCAGCAGCCGAACTGAAAAGTACTCTTATGAGTTTGTCTAACTGTGGCTTGTATGAAGGAGGATTCAATCCAATTACATCTAAACATCTGTATAAGGCTATTGTGCTGCCAAAAGCCTTATATGGATGTGAAGTTTGGGATAACTTAATGCCAAAACATTTGACTATGCTAGAGACTTCACATCGCTTTTGTGTAAAGTTTATGCAGTCGCTCCCGACACGTACAAGTACTGATGTTGCAATGTCGTTGTTGAATTGCCAAATAATTGAGGCAGAAATTGATTATCGCAAGTTGATATTTTTGTGGCAACTCTGTTCTCTCCCGTCGGAGTATAGAGCAAAAGAAATCTTCCTTCACAGACTCGTGCAGTTTGACACTAATGTCAGTTCACAAAATGGCTTTATACGAGATGTATATCGTATCCTAGGAAAATATTCCCTTACACAGTGGTTAAATACTTATACCGAAATGGGATCGTTTCCCGCAAAAACGGTATGGAAGCGGCTGGTACGCGATGCAATACGATCTGTAAATGATAGGGCATGGCATGAAAGGGTTCGGAATTCCGCTTTAACCAAACGCATCAGTAACATCCATGAACCGGCACAGAACGAGTATATTGTTTGGAAAATAAGTAAAATGTTCCCAAATTATCTTAAACACGCACAAAAAGTTGTCAACTTGCTTGGGAGATTGTTTTCTGGAAAATGGTATCAAAGATGTTGCTTTTGTGATGGATTAATAACTTCTCATTCTGAGCATATATTATTACATTGTAATAAGATGAATGACTTTCGTGACACCTTTTGGAAAAGATTGCTGGATCGGTTCGGTGTAGCTTTCTTTGTTACATATATGGCATTCCAACCGGACAGGCAAATTGACCTGCTTTTTTTCTGGCTGTCGTGATATTCTAGATACAGAAGCGGATGTCACTGACTTCATGAAGATATTTATGATTTCGACGGCGAAGATATATGTTCCACTGGTAGTCCATATATGATACATATTTGTTGCATGTATGCTATTGTAGCCATGAAATGAATGCTTTAATACATATAAAGACTGTTGCATGAATGGTCATTTCATATGAGGTTTATTGGACTTGCATTTGCGAATTTAATGGATTTCATATGGGGCGACCACGAGTGTAAAAATATGTTTATCATATACCGGTTTAAAATCGAATCGTATGGTCGTAACTCGAAGAATCTGATTGGCGGCTTATGGATGTATGTGATATCCGATTTTACATGTGGGGTCTTTCATTTTATGACACAACATTGTCCACTTAACAACAGTGATGTCCTATGGTAAAATAATTTTTATCATATGACGTCGCGTCTGAGAGTGAAATAACGCCATGTAATAAATTCGATAATCCACTTGTGGATTAAATATGAAAATTAGGTAGATACAGCCCGTAGGATAACATGTATGACGTCCTCAGCGACGTCGCGTTTTCTAATGATGGAATAGTGACATTTTTGTCAATAATGAATAAAATAGTTTTTTAATTGTCATAATTTTATGATACATAGAATTTTGCAGTCGTGCTTATGCATTATTGGGTTTGTTAAGCTCCTGGAGAAAAGACAAAATGCTCGGCAAAGCATCGCATTTTGTCCCTTTTTCTCAACTTCGTTGATGATTTCAGTAATGCAGGGGCGCTCGTGTAAGATACTCTATATAATAAGTTCTATAACGACCTATACTCCAGGACGGAAATTCAGTCCGTTGGAACCGTCCTACAGATTGTATATCTCTTATTCTCCCTCACCCGTGGGTTTCTTGCATTTCGTTTCGGCAAGGATCTTGCATGTTTACGGTGCGGCGCGGTGGATGTTCCGTTGGCTTCTGCACTGACTAGTTATAGAGCCGAGGTCAGCGTGACATCGCTCTGTGTCGTACACAGAATTTTTGGGTGAGTAGATGAGACCAAGAGTAAGTGTGTACTGCGGCATTGCAGGGTAGATATTTATTGTGCTTCACAGCAAAACATTGATTATTCCAAAATACTCAGTAATTTCAGTGGCTCTGTAGTCCCACTGACAACATAGCACATTTATAAACAGTCCTGATACCTCAAACGGTGGTTGAGGTATCGAGGTCGTATTGCGGTCACCTCTAGTTTGTATATAACTGTATATGTGTTCATAGTATTTGTATTGTATTGTTTTCTAAATGTTCATGTTTCATGTACTCTTCATATTTGGAGGAAATAAAGATATATATATATACATTATTGTTATCTTGATTGGGCTAACAATCCGTGTACTGAACACCCCATTATAACCTGCTTTATATAGAGAAAACTGGGATTTGCTGTGGTATTCATTTTTTTTATTTCTTCTCCAAGACATAGGTTGTGGGTACTAGTTTCAGCCACCGCGATGAGGCGGGTCTAACGAGAATATAAAACCTATGTTTTAAGTATTGGTGAAATTACATTAACAAATTCACTGTTTTTGAGATATCAAAAAATGCACTATGCCGCACGGACGTATTATCGTATTTTTTTATTTTTATTATCATTTTATTTTTTTATTCATTCATTTATATATAATCTAACGATTATTACAATTTTTTCTTATTTATTTCAACCGTTAAATGATTTAAGATACTTTAAAGGGGTGTACCCTTTTTCTGGTGTTCTTTCCATCATGCCGTGAAAAAGAATATGCATGTAAACCTAACTTTTTATAAAACAGTGGGGTAATTGGGGAAATCATGTCAATAATAAAGAAAAAACATGGCATGCGGTTAGACTATCATAAAATATTTTTATTCGTTTGTGACACAAATATTACCATAGATACTGTTTTATCCGAAAAACTGTTGGTTCACCAGCGTTTTATAACTTGAATCGTCTTCTGCACCAGGACACTAGAGTCGTCGACATCCAAGTTACATTTGTTACTGGAGAAAAGTTACGACTTTATCAACAAAGAAGATACACTCTTTAAAAATAGGTACGAATTGACTTTGGTGTGTTGAATTGTTTTAACATGTAATGAGTAAGTTTGGAGATAACTGAAGAATATATTTGTTTTATGTTTTTTTGTGTGTTTTTTTTTATTCTACGAGCGTAACAGAGTATGAATTTATATCTTTAACATCATATTGAACGTACTGATACCGTGTAACAATACAAACAGATTTTATAATATCATACAACATATTTTACAAGTCACCCGGACTAAAGTTTATGCCACTGCGAGTATTCGAGTATCCAAAACTTAAAACACACCCTGCGTCATGATGCGTTCTGTTAACATTCGAAGTGAAAGATTGGTAGTTTTGTTTACATGCGAAAATGGGTTGAAAGCTTGGAATGTGTGGCTGTTTTACACTTCGATATTTACTGGCACACTAATAAAACATAGGCATGAACAAAATTGTATAATATTAATTTCCAGACTAAACAAATTAATGTATGTTAAGCGTAGACTCAAGCTTTTTGTAAAAGCTAATACTTTTAATGCACTATGAACTAGGCCGCTCTTTGGGCCAAAGCAGCAGACGACAAATTGTTGATATTTTTCTAATTTTTCCCCGAAAACAGGACTTGACATCTCATGCAACTTGTCTCCATATGAGAAGACAGGACCTGAATTCTCATACACAAATGAGATGTCAAATGCAGTTTTCTCAGAAATATAAAAAGCAATAGTTATACCAAGCATACCGTGCGTTAATAGAGTACAAGATCTGTGTTCCTACAAAAGGGACATTTTTTTTTTTCATCAGGTTAACACTCCCCCCACACCCCGTATATAGAGAAAAGTGGGTTTTACGGGGTTAAATTATTTCCTTTATTTTTGTTCAAAAACAGAGATTGTGGGTACTCGTTATAACCGCCTCGAGCACCCTCAATCTATGTTTGAACTGGTTTTTGTTTGATTTGAGGTTTAACATCCCCATCAACACTATATAGGCCATTTTGGAGACGTTGCTTCCAATTTTGTGGGACTTTTACTCGACATCTCAAAACATGTCGCCCCATGAAACAAATAGGGTTTTTAAACATGGAGGTCCGACTCGCACCGTTTGCCTGGGCAGGCTGAGATCCTCTAAGCGATTTACCAGTACTTGTGTGCGGTCGGATTCAGCTCTGCGTGGAAGCATCATGCAGCCCATCTATTTCTTCATGCCCCGATGGGCATGTTTGGACTGGTAATAAGACAAATATGAGAGAAAAATCATCTTTTATAAGAAAGACGCCATTTTTGCACATGGGTGCCTTATCGTATTGTTCTTCTTGCACTTATTATTGTCGCCTCATCACGTGAACAAGTCCGTGAAATGAACCCCCCCCACCCCCTAAACCCCATTTCATATAGAGAAAACTGGGGTTGAGGGGGGTAAAAATCATCGGCCTTATTTTTGCTCAAAATCATAGATTGTGGGTTCTCGTTAGAACCGTTCTAACGAGCACCCACAATCTATGTTGAAAGCAGAAATAAGAAAGATGTTGTCATTTTTACCCAAAATTTGTCATTTCTGACATCATGTTGGACGTCATTATTTCACACGTGATATGTTTTCCTTACGTACTGTAAATCACGTCTTGCAATGACTGAAGTTTACCATGGCTTTTGAGTCCCGATGGAATTCTTTCTATAAATGGAACTCCAGATGATAAACAATGAGGGTTTTCTTCTTTTATCATCACGAGAACACGCCTATATAATTTTAACCCCCTTAAACCCCACTTTAATATAGTAAAACTGGTGTTTCCGGGGGTATACATTGTTTTTCTTATTTCTGCGCTAAAATATAGATTGTGGGTACTCGTTAGAACCGCCTCGATTAGGCGGTTCAAACGAGTGCCCACAATCTATATTTTGAGCAGAAATAAGAAAAATATCACAATTTTTCATCATAAAATTTTCATTTTTTCGGCGATAAAGGTGTATAGGCGTGTCTGCGTAATGAATAGCTTAAATGAATCGCCTCATTGATCCGATTCAAATGAATACCCACAATATCCTCTTATTTAAACATCGAAACATAAACTTAAGTAAGTATAATGATCACACGTATTTGGCAGATAGGCCTTAACAAACATTGCACGCCAAGAGCAGTCTGATCAGGTTCTTCACTGTTTGCTATTTCGACGACTTGCTGGATTATGAATCAAATTTGTTAATAATTTAGGATAATTACAGCAAGTCATCTAGGTGTCCCATTATGATAATTCACGCGTGCAACATAGTGCATTTTTCATATCTCCAAAATGGCTACTTTTCTGATGAAAATCCGTGATATTTTTCTTACAAATGCTCAAAACATAGGTGGTGGGTGCTCGTTAGAACGAGTACCCACAACCTATGTTTTGGAGCAGAAATAAGAAAAAATATTGTATACCCCCATAAACCCCAGTTTTCTCTATATGAAGTGGGGTTTAGGGGGTCTTCATTTCACGGACGTGATGCGAATTTTTAGGATTTTACGGTATTCCAATTTAACCCTTCTCTTGCTGAATATTCAGTTTAGCCACACCCATTTCTGACTTTGAACCAATCAGATTACTTCATGTAATTTATTCCTACAAAATCGTAAATTGAATGTCAAACAATGTAGATCCTGATCAGATGGCTTCTTCAGACGCCATCTGGTCTGGATCTATACTGTTTGCAAAGAAAAAGGTTGTTGTGAACAGCGTGATAAGAGTTAGGCGCTATGTCGAAAATAATTCATGATCCAAAATAATTCCATAGGTATCCTGGAGAAATCATATGTCATCATTGTATATCCATCAAGTTGATTAAGAACTGTACCGTATTCAAATATATATTGCAATTTAAATTTAGAAGTGCCTGTCCTTTGTTATGCTGGTCGATGTCAATATCAGTTTAACCCTTTTTGTACCAAATGGAATCTTCCTCTTTATATATAGCAGGTGTTCATTTCAAAATTTAGGGGTGTCAGGTTGTGTTTTCATCAAAATTTATTTGGAAAATGACTGCACATTTAGCGAACATTGGAGGCCCTGAACAGACATCGCGTTCTGCGGCGTCTGATCTGGGCCTGCACTGTTTGCCAGGGTACCCGTTTTTGGGTTTCTGGTACAAAATGGGTTAACCCATACATGACAATGAAATCTTCCGCTGAATATGTTTAGAATGGCCCATTTCCAAACCTAGTATTGTCAGGTTTATTTTGTTTGCTGAAAGTTTTGATAAATGTATGTACTATAAGCGAACAGTGTAGGCCCAGATCAGACGGCGCGTTTCTTCACGAGTGTCCCTAAAACGGGGCGCAATGGATCAATGGGTTTAACACCACGTACGTAGATCATATTGAGCGATAATATTATTTTCTGTTGATATATTTTGTAAATTCAAATAACTTCTTATTAATTCATTTTTGATTTGTTTGAATTGAGGTTTTACATTATTTCGGTCATTTTGGAGACAATGCTTCCAATTTTGTGGGACTTTTACCCGACATTGAGATGAGATGACATCTCAAGCTCAACCGCCCAAACAAACCAATAGGGAAGCTTGTGCGCACAAGATAGTATGTTGTGCGAATAAGATAAGTTGTGCGCACAAGTTATTCTGTTATCCGCACAGGATCTATGTTGTGCGCACAAGATATTATGATGTGCGAACAAGATAATAAGTTGTGCGCACAAGATATTATGTTGTCTGCACAAGAGGAGGATATTGTGTGTATTCATTTGTGTGTATTCAATTTTGCGAACAAAATGATATCTTGTGCGCACAAGATATTAAGTTTAATTGATATTTAGCTGAAACCGACCGCACACGAGTAGTGGTAAACCGCTTAGTGGATCTAAGCTTGCGCAGGCGAAACGGTGCGAGTCGGACCGTCCATACTTATAAACCCTATTGGTTTCATTCGGCGACAGGGTATGAGATTTCAATTCATCTCAATGTCGGGTAAAAGTCCACAAAATTGGAAGCAACGTCCCCAAAATGATCTAGACAGAGCTGGGGACGTTAAACCTCGAAACAAACAAAAACCCTATATAAAGCGCAATAAGCATATAGGAGCTACCCCTAAAACATGTCCAGGATTAGTTTTCTCACTTTCTAAAAGACTGATAGGCAAGGTGCAATAAAAACGAAAGTGGTCGGTAAGTTACAGAAATTTTGATAGGCAGTCTGGAAAATATTAGGATGCAAATCGCGGCTATGGAACGTGGTCATTTCCGACCTCATTACGAAAAAACGCCTATACAAATATATTGCCAATTTTTGGCAAAAAAATAGAAATTCTAAGATGAAAACTTGTGATATTTTTCTTATTTCTGCCCAAAACATAGATAACGGGGACTCGATAGAACCACCTCGACGAGGCGGTTCTATCGAGTACCCACAATCTAAGTTTTTGAGCAGAAAAAAGAAAAATAATGTATACACCTTTAAACCGCAGTTTTACTATATAAAAGTGGGGTATGAGGGGGTCAACATTATATAGGCGTGTTCTCGTAATGGCAAATCGTGTTTCATAGCCAGTGCAAGTCAGAATATCTGAACTAGGTGGCCTTTTTATCTGAGCGAGGTGGTCTTTTAAATTTCTGAAGCTCCGACAAAATGCAGGCTAACCTTGGCATCTATCTGCTTTGGCTAATATGGCTGTTGCTGGCGTCACTTGTAAGCTGTTCCGATGATCAAACGGTCCTTTTTATGGCCACAGACCTCGCTTCTTGGTCTGCACAATGCAGTGGAGCCCCGGTACCAACGACAAGGTGAACGTGGTCCGATTTCTGCACGAGGCTCAAGTGAGTTTGTTCAGCATGTGATGTAAAGTAACCGGAAACAATTTGTCCAAAGATTGGTGGCATATTTTTCAGAATATGGTAGCTAGTGTGTCTCTTGAAAATTCTATAGAATTCAAAACTCTCTAAGTAATAAAGGCTGCGCAAATACCATGCCCGACTTGTTCAGTTTGTCCCATTGTGAAACTGTTTACTTGTCCCGGGCATGTATGGATAATAGTTATGAACTACAGTAGTGGTCCTCAGAATTGGGACAGATAGGCCTAAGCAAACAGTGCAGACCCAAGTCAGACTGCTCCTCAGAGTCTACATTCTTTACCATTCTGTCTGCACATTTTTTACTTCTTGCTTGACCGTGTAACAAATTTGTTAAAAAAATTATGAAATAGGGGCCGCTCATTGCTTCATTGCTCACACGGTGGCTACTCTTTAGGGGAATTGGAATACCTGGCAGATTTTTCCGCCATTTTTCAAAGGGAAACAACTTTCGGAACTTCCTGTTCGCTTTTCTATAAGCTCTGTCCCACGGAAAAATGGGTCTCTGTTAAAGGAAAATATTTGCTCAACGTCGTTTAAGATTTGACCCTAATTAATTTGGGAGACAAACATACTTTTGCAGGAGTTACCTCCCCTGAAGGTGTACCCATTCCCCTTACAGGTAAGCATTTGCTCCCTATGTTAGAAAATTCTTTCCTTTGAGAGTAAACCCTATTTGGAAAGGGAAGGTAAAGAATCCCTTCGAATAATGAACACTGGTTCCTTTGACATGCTTATTAGAAGCCTTCGTGGTGCAGTGGTTACGCTACTCTCCTTGTAAACTAGAGATCGCAGGATCGATCCCAGGCTTCTCCAGACTTTCGAATGAGTCTTTAAACCGAGGTCCCGTCTCCGTATGACCTTAGCTGTTGGTGGGACGTAAAACTAAAACTCACTCACTCACTCACTTGACATGCTTATTAAACAGTTCAGACGGTAACTTTTCAGATATATTTTAAGCTGTATGTATACATGTATTTGATTTCATATTACATTTATTTACTCTCCATCTATGTTTTTATTGGACAAGTGAAATGTAGTTTGCACAAGTTGATTTTTGTAATGCACTTGTTCTAGGACAAGCATGTTATTCATATTCAATTTTACACCTTCCAAATCGGTACACTGAGAAACTACGAAAGCGTGGACCCCAGTATCGACTTAAAAAGATGTCTGTTTTAGACTATGTTGTCTAAAAAGAAAATTGTGCAGATACGTACCTATGGCGTCCCGTTTTAGTTTATACCCGTTTAGTACAGACATCTGCATTTAAAATGCAGATCTCCGCATTTAAACAGAGATATCTGCATGTAAATACAGGTATCGGTATCTAAATGCAGATATCTCTATGCACAATACAGATATCTGTATTTGAAATGAAGATATCTCTTTGGTTATTAAATAGAGATATCTGAATTTCAATTATAGATATCTGCATTTGCATTACAGATATTTGCATATACGCTTAATTAGAAGTATCTGTAACTAAAATGATATCTGTGTTTGAAATGCAAATATCTTGTTATTTTCGACTTTTATTTTCAACAAATAGTCAATACTCCCTTGCTCAAGATGGTTAATATAATGTATTGAAACTCAAAAAAATATATATTGCTTTGATAAGGCAATAGATATATACACATAACTGGCAAGCTAATGTTTGTTTGTTTTGTTTGTTTGATTTGAGGTTTAACGTCTCCGGCAACACTATTGAGGTCATATTGGAGACGTTGCTTCCAATTTTGTGGGACTTTTACCCGACATTGAGAGCTAATGTAGAAATGTATCAGACAATATTAAGGTAAAAGTTAAAAATAAATAAACCTAAACGTATCATTACGATAACACATCCGTGCGTCATAGTGCATTTTTTTCACATCTCCAAAATGGATACTTTTCTGATGAAAATCCGTGATTTTTTTCTTATAAATAGTGCTATCATAGGTTGTGGGTGCTCGTTAGAACCGCCTCGTTGAGGCGGTTCTAACGAGTACCCACAACCTATGTCTTGGAGCAAAAATAAGAAAAATAATGTATACCTCCTTAAACCCCAGTTATCTCTATATAAAGTGGTGTTTAGTGGGGTCTTCATTCCACGGACTTGTTCACGTGATGTAATAAAGCTGAAAACATAAGAATATTAGGTTGTTTGTGTGTTTGAGTTTCACATCCCACCTACAGCTAAGGTCATACGGATACGAGACCTCGATTTAAAGACTCGTGAGAAGCACGGGATCGAGCACACGACCTGGTTTGTGATGAGGCGAGCAGCATAACCACTACACTACGGGGGCCCCTACAATATTAGAAGGAATAAAGGAAGCTGTCTACATAAAAACTGGAGGCAAAATGGGTAATAACCATAATTATAGTAATAGCACTCCCGGAATCGCAATGTTGGTAGGGAAGTACAAGCACTCCCTGTTAATAATAATAATAATAATAATAAAGTCTTTATTTCAAGAGGGTAACACAATAAGAACAATAATTAATCTCCCTTGCGGCCCTCAAACTATTTACAAATGTTACAAAGAACAAAGTGCCATAATTACTGCAAGTACCTGGGCACACAGGTGAGAGCAAACAGTGCAAACCCAGAGTTCAGCATCTCTTCAGGGTCTACACTGTTTGCCAGTCGTCTAGCCACCCGCAGGCACAATGTCAGGTAGTAAATCATACTTGTTCAAGTTTTGGAACAATTATGGTAAGGAGCCAACGTGTCCATATACTATGGGCAAATATGGAAAAAAATCAAAGACCATACTACATGGATTGATGATAGAAAATGACAAAAAGAGTTTGCTTTCTACAGTACACCCGCCGCAAATCTTTTTGAACCCGCGCAACCCCGCGGTCTATTTGTTATGGTCCGCCACGTTTCCGCGCATGACCCCGCGCTATGCCCCGCTGCAAGCCACCCCGATCACGCGGCACGCCGCAGATCCGCCGTGATTATCTTACCTGTGGAACCCCGCCGTGTAGTTGCGGTGTGTATAACTGTGACGTCACGATGATTGACAGGTTGGCCTGTCATATTTATTAGTTGGATATCCTAATGTATATAATGGTAGTGCCAGCATGGATTCGTTCCGATGTACATTTCACTCTTCAACTCTCGAAGAGATCACAACTCAAGACATCAACTATGGAAGAATACAGACTACCAATTCCACTGATCAGCCTGCTGAAGACCAGTCAGCTAAGTTTTACATGTCAGTCAGTCCTGATAATAAATATACTCTAAGAATCTGATATGGGGTTCTGCTGTAGATTGGCGTTTCCAACCCGAGGGATGACCGTGCTGAATGGAACCGAGGCTACGGTTCTGTTGTAGATGGGCGTTTCCAACCCGAGGGATGACCGTGCGGTCATCCCCCGTGTTGGAAACGCCCATATTGGATTCTTTTTCTTGCACAACACCTCCCAAACATTTCCTTTTCATTTTTATTTTTTTACGTTTCATTTTTCGCGCACTATACTTTTCATTTTTTTAAACAATATTCATGATTTTCATCCGCTGTTTTGCCGGTTAGTTTTGACAGCTCGCACATGTATATTGTTTACAAAATGAAAGTGGTGCGGAAGTAGTTCCGGTAGTTGAATAGAATTGTAGCGCACTTATGTTACATTGTACTTGCCTGGGTCGGAACACCAGGGTCAGAACATAAATGTCTATCCCAGGGTAAAATCACGGATTTCCTTGTCTGGTGTGCAAGAACAGTTGTTCCACTTTGTTCCAGACTTCTTTGCATCTCCTTCCTTTGTCAAAACTTGGTCACTGTGACTCCCGCTCAAAGCCAAACACGATGACCAAACACACGATATGCTGTACATTTCGTTTGTAAACTTTCACAAGATTTTGTCTTAGTGGCTCTCCATCGAACACAATAGCATGGGGTGGATCGCACCAAGATCATCACGAAAACACACCTGTATAATTGTTACCCCTTGGACCCCACTTTTATTTAGTAAAATTGGGGTTTACAGGAGTAAATCTTATTTTTCTTATTTCTGCTCTATTTTGAGCAGAAATAAGAAAAAATATCACATTTTTTCATCTTAATATTTTCATTTTTGTCAGGGATTAAGGTTACAATGTATTTATATAGGCAGGTTGGAGCATTCACTGAAGTTTTGATTTCTGATGGTGTTCATAGCTCTTACAAGCACAGTAATAGGGTTCGGATTTCATTTTTGGTTTTTCAGACTGTTGCGTTACTGTGGAAACGTCTGGCTGGAGAGGGCTGAAACGAAACGGTAATTTAACCATTATCTCTTTCAGGGTTCTGCTGTAGATTCAGCAGATGACAAATTGTATATATTTTTCTTATTTTTCGGGGAAATAAGGATCTGCCATGTCATGCAATGGAGACAATATACATGAAATGGCAAATCCTGTTTTCTTGAAAAAAAAAAATATGAAAAAATTTCAAAATGTCGTCTGCTGATAAATACCCAGCTTGTAGAGAATTAATGCACTTGCGACGACTGATTGGATTACGTCAGCCATTGCGACAGTATATTCGGAAACTCGGCACCATCAGTAAACGTCGCTTTCCATGATTTTCTTTTGTAAAAAGAGCTAAACAGACTGCAGCAATTAAAAGATAACCCGAAAGTACCCACACAAGTCACTGAACTAGAAATCTGGTTTTATTTTTTTTTTTCTTTTTTAAAGTTTCAACCAAAACAGCCATTTTCTTACGTTTTGTTTGTTTGATTTTAGGTTTAAAGTCCCCGTAAACACTGTATAGGTCATTTTGGAGACGTTGCTTCCAATTTTGTAGGACTTTTACCCGACATTGAGATGAAATGACACCTCAAACCCTGTCGCCCAATAAAACCAATAGGGTTTATAAGCATTTATTGCACCGCTTTGCCTGGGCAGGCTTAGATCCTCTAAGCGGTTTACCAGTACTCATGTGCGGTCGGTTTCAGCTCTGCGTGGAAGCATCATGCAGCCTATCTATTTCTTCAAGCCCCGATGGGCGGGGGATTCCATTTTTTTGCGTAAAAGAGCACAATAAACTGCAGCATTTGAAAAAGAACCTAAAAGTACGACTAAGGACAAATGAACAAGAAAATGCTGTTTTACGAGTTTTCTTTTGTTTGACAAAAAAAACAACAACAAAAAACAACAACTAAACAGCTGCAAAGTAGAAGTAAAACAAAGATCAGGAATTGATACAATTAACTTACTCCACCCATAAAAGACACCAAAGGGAAAGAAATACAAACATTAAGCGACCAGACCATAATGGAAACCTAAACAAAGGAAGGCCATAAGGACAGTTACTTTCCCACAAAATGGCCATATGGTCATCCGAAACTAAAAGACACAAGTGATACACACAGTAAGTAACAAACAACAACATAAAATAAATCGCCACAGAAGAGCCGCCTTGGAACGGTCAGTGGAAGATTTCCACTGGGGGGCTTAAATCGATATAAGGATCAACCATGTGTTTTCACGCGATAACATTTGCCGGATCTCAGGTCGGAAGCTGTTTGTACATGAGACCGCTAGGCTGAATTTTCGAATACCTTCGAGGGATCCGGCACACGTTAATGCAATGAAACAACTATGATGTTAAAACCCGTACCACAATGTTTGTGGTGCTGTATTTTCTTGTTTACGTTTGCAATGGGCAGTATTAATATAATGTTATTAATCTAGTAATTTCGAACTGGGTTAGTGCGGAATTACTTGATTAATGATAATTTTATTTATTGACACAATTAAAAAACATGATTATTGAATTTTTGACCTCATTTGACCTCAGTTAATATTGGTTGATCTGATGTTAATACGGATGACCTCAGATCAATACAGGATAGTCAATTAATAAAACAATACACCAATCAGCCTTCTTTCCCTGTACAAAAAAGTGTTACTCGACAATTCTTTTTCGGTGTAAGCAATCTCAGATGTCTTGTTTTTATCGAAACCACTTCGCCCCCGCCCATAGGGGCTTGAAGAAATATATGGGCTGCACGATGCTTCCACGCAGAGCTGAATCCGGCCCACACACTAGT
Source organism: Lucinisca nassula (assembly GCA_963580285.1). NCBI lineage: Eukaryota > Metazoa > Mollusca > Bivalvia > Lucinida > Lucinidae > Lucinisca > Lucinisca nassula. The sequence continues at coordinate 41,576,022 of OY757014.1, forward strand.
ACTGGTAAACCGATTAGAGGATCTAAGCCTGTCCAGGAACCGCGGTGCGAGGCCGACCGCCCATGCTAATAAACCCTATTGGTTTCATTGGGCGACAGGGCTTGAGATGTCATTTCATTTCAATGTCGGGTAAAAGTCCCACAAAATTTGAAGCAACGTCTCCAAAATGACCTTTACAGTGTTGACGGGGACGTTAAACCTCAAATAAAACAAAAATTATCGAAACCATGCACAAACAATCTTCATGTTTAAATAACTACCAGCGCAATCGCTCGACACTTCGCAACTAGCCGAACCTTTGGTTTCACGAGGAGGATTTCAGTTGGCCGATCGTTTCCGGAAGACTGGCAGAGTAAAGCGGTAGGCCTAGTGTGATCACTAGACGTCAAGCTCGCTATATGACGTTAACGCACTTGCCCAGCCACTGTCACATGGAGGCGTTGCAGTGAGTTCGTAACAGTTTAAGGGCTAGGCATAGGCCAGTACGTGCTTACAGGCCTAACTGCGGGCAATTTTGACAAGCCCCCATACGGCCGCCCGACTGAACTGGTGCCGACGTCATTTGCTGTTCCGACGTGCCGACTGGGACAATGTTTTGTTCACGGATGGGTTAAGGACAACTTAAGTCAAGCAGATGGCTGTGCAAGGGTCAACCGTAGAGGAGGAGAGCGATTTGCTGATATCTGAAACCACTTTGGCGGCGGCTATATATGGTATGGGGCGATATATAGAGGATATCTTACATGAGTGTTCATGTATTATTGAATTTATTAATTGAGTGGAGGAAAAGAGATAAAACGCGAGGCTGTGCCGAGCATTTTATCACTTTTCCTCGACGAGTTTAATAAATTCAATGATACATGAGCACGAATGTAAGATTCTATGTAACGGTCACAAAGGTGGTCCCGGACCGGAGGACATGACGTGTAAAAAACACGAAGGAAGAATAACTGCAGCCTACTTAACAAGCGTTTTAAAGCAAAATTAAGTCTTAATTTAGGAGGTCCTGATGGCGGAATTTCGCTGTTTGTTTGTTGGTTTGTTTGATTTGAGGTTTAACGTCCCCGTCAACACTGTAAAGGTCATTTTGGAGACGTTGCTTCCAATTTTGTTGGACTTTTACCCGACACTGAGATGAAATGACATTTCAAGCCCTGTCGCCCAATGAAACCAATAGGGTTTATTAGCATGGACGGTCCGCCTCGCCACGCGGTTCCTGGACAGGCTTAGATCCTCTAAGCGGTTTACCAGTACTAGTGTGCGGGCCGGATTCAGCTCTGCGTGGAAGCATCATGCAGCCCATATATTTCTACAAGCCCCTATGGGCGGGGGCGGGAAATTTCGCTGTATTTTGCTCTATGTGGGATAGGGAACAGTGGGCGTAAATATGAAAATTATCCTTAAATAGATATAGTTGTTATACAGTCTCTTAAACCCATACTTTAGAGTACTGGTTGATAGGGTACTTGTGTTAATTCTTTATGAATACTGTGGACTGAAGTATTTTTATATGTGAATAATAGTATGAAATTTTCGATAATCCACTAGTGGATTAAATACGCAAATCAGCTAGATACCTCCCATTACGTTACATGTACGACGTCCTTAACGGCGTCGCGTTTACTAATGGCGGAATATTGATACTTTTGTAAAACAATCGTGAATAAAATGTGTTTTAAATGCCATATGATACATAGAATCTTATTTTTTCTCAGTTTCTCGTTAATATTACACGGCGTTATTACACTCTCAGGCGTGACGTCATATGATAAAATGGGGATGGGTTGTGGAGGGGTTTGAAGACGCGTCGTCTTGTAATGTATTGCAGTTTAAATGCTCAAGGGTATACCAGAATCCAGCACCCGAAACAGTGCTATTCATACAAAGACAAGCCCAGCGAGTCAGCCTACAGCAAGATACTGCCAGATTAACCCAAAAATTCATGAAGTGTCACAACATAAACGTTCTCCAATGATCAGCCCGGGTATAATCCCAATCAAGCACATTCGAGTCAGCGCATGACGAAACCTACAATAAGACATGTGCGCCCAACGAAGACTCGGATCAGCCTGCGCATCCGCAGTCTGATCAGAGTCTTCGTTGTGCGCTCTAAGGATAGCTTAGGGCCCAATGCTCCTTCATGCAGCAATAGAGTGAGTGAGTGAGTGAGTTTTAGTTTTATGTCCCACCAACAGCTAAGGTCATACGGAGACGGGACCTCGGTTTAAAGACTCATCCGAAAGTCACATGCAGCAACAGACGTCTCTGGTTAGATTATATGGATGCGCAGGCTGATCTGAGTCTTCGCTGGGCACACATGTCTTATTGTAGGTTTTGTCGTGCACTGGCTCATTTGGGATCAATTGGGTAGACAAGTGCGCCAGCAGAACCTGACGAATCTTCAGAACCTGCAAAATGTCCTCCATGCGCTGTTAACAGTTAACGGTTGTGGATCCGGGCCGTTCTTACCAGCCAATGTAGCTATACGCGATATTAAGCAACCTGGCAACAATATCATCTGTAGAACTTCACCATGAGACCGTGATTGTTGAAAATGAACCCCAAAGATACGTCAACGCTTATTATTCTGTAATGTCTCAATCAAATCAAATGAATGTTCCCTCTATCTTGCATGTAATGTAAGAAATCCCTTTTTCACTCATGAAGGGCATAAAAATTATACATTATGGTCATGTCAGAAAGTATGTGACGCTCTCACCTTTCTACTTGACAATATTTATATAAGATTTGGAACTAATGTATAAAGACAAATTGTTGTCATTCCGATGGGTACGAATTGCGCACCCCTTGTGGCTGATCGGTTCTTGTTTTGTTATGAAAGAGACTCCATGATGTCCCTTTCCACTGATAACCAATCTGAAATCATTGAAGCTTTTTGATCGACTTCTATATATTTGAATGATTTATTAATTATTGACAATACCTACTTCGATGATCAGTCAAATTTACACCAGAACTTCAGTTAAATAAAGCAAAATCTTGTTATACCGATGCCCCGTTTTTGGATTTACATTTATCTATTGTGGATGGGTTTTTTCCTGCAAAACGTAGGATAAACGGGGTGATTTTGATTTCGAGATTGTAAATTTTCCTTTCTTGTATGGTGGTGTTCCTTGTGCAGCATTCTACTGTGTTTTTATTTTGCAATTAATTCGATTTGCTTGTGTGTCTAGTCATGTAACTAACTTCAACCCTCGTTAAAAATTGTTGACTGCTTAACTTCTTAATCAGTGTTATCGGCATCATAGATTACGTAAAGTATTTTTCTTAGTTTTAAAGACGTCATTCAGATTTAATTCCCAAATTCAATGTTGGACTTAAATCTCTTCTGCTTCAAGGTCTATCGGAACCCGATTTTTATGGTGACTTAGTAAATAAATTCAGAAAAATATATACATGTACTTGCAATGACTTCAAAACCGAATTTAGTAAAATCATTCTTTGATATATATAAAGATTGGGTACAACATGAATGTTATACGATAGACTGCATGCATGGTAGTAAACCCCATCACGGTTGACAACTTTGATTCCCTCTTTAATTACCCGCCGGAGGGCCAGGCCTCAGATTTTATGACGGTTCCAGCGTAAAGGCTCGCTTCTAGAATTAGAGAGAATTTACTTTTATGTTATGTTGGTTGGTGCCTGATGCTCTGTCTTTGGTTGGGCCAACCGGAGTCTAACTGTTAGTTTTCTTTTGTTCCAGCATTTCAGTGGTTTCTTGCTGTCGCGTCCTCACCGTTGTTTCATCTCTGTGGTTGTTTGATTTTTGTGTTCTGGGAGATGTTGCACTTAAGAGTTAGGAGGCCTTCATGCGCACTGAACAAATTGTTTGTCTAAATCGCGACGAAAGTAAAGGGCGAGGATTGCGATTTAAGCACCCCCTCCCCCCACCCCAAGTGGAATTCGTTTCTAATGGGAGCTCTGGATTAATTGTCTAGTTTCCACTTCTATTTTATAGACGTCATTCCGATTTAGTTTCAAAATTCAATGTTCGACTTAATGCTTTGGTCACAACACCTTCCGATTACTCTTAGGATGTACTCCCAGCAAGATTTTTACCCATTTTGGCCTGGTCCCCGGCCGGACCCCAGACATGGCCGGCCGGTGGCCGGGGCTCTCAGGCAGCATCGGAGAGGTGCCCGAAGAGTTTTAACTCGAAGTTAAAATTTCTCCGATGTCCCGTACATTTTCATAATCGGCCACATATCCTTCACACATCGTTAAAGTATCGTCCGATATCCGACCGGGAATCGAGCGGTAATCGGCCGGTGAATGTAGCACATGAGGAGAATTTTTTGGGACCGGACATGGGCCGATATTCGGCCGATGTCTGTTTACACATTGTAAAATAACCCATCGATGTCCGATCGGCTTGAACCGGTGTGGACCAGATAGGCTACATACATCGACCGGTCACCGGCCGGCTAGAACCGGACATCTGACGGACTATGGAGCGTGATAGCTCAGTGGTTAGTGCACTTGCCTCTGATGCTAGAGGTCCCGGGTTCGATCCCCGGCAGCGGCGATAAAATTTCGGTGTCCGAACACGCTCCATTGGCATCATTTGCAGGGATGAATGTCATCAAGTGCACCGTCCTTCGGATCGGGACGTTAACTGGAGGCCCCCTGTGCAGGGAGAACCATTCCCTGTGCAGGTTAAAGATCCCTACCGTAATTACATGATTACTGTGTAGGCTTTCATCCTGCAAACCTGGAGTGTATGTAATGTACACCTGCGGTAATGGTCAAATGTGACCGACGCAGTATCAGAAGATAGATAGATAGATAGATAGATAGACTATATAAACCACGTCAGTCAGGTAGGGCGGCCATTATATACCTCTTGACCGAAGACGAAGCCATCGGCCATCACACAACCCGACAATCGCCCCGACATTCGGCCGGGCCTGGTACAACCACCGCTCGTCCGTAGGATACTCGGGCGATATTCGTACGATGTCCTGTGAATAGGCCGGTTATCGCCCGGACATCATAGGATAATCGACCGATTAGTATTAGATGTTCGGTCGGTATTCACTGCTTCGCCGGCCCCCCAAAACATCCCTTTGGAAACAGGTCCCGTACGATTACCAGACGGTCTTCGGACGGCCTCCGGACGGTGCCATTTATGTAAATGATGTGTGACAAATTTTGGACAGGTTTTGTCCGATGTTGGAAAAATGGCCAAAACCATCGATGTTCTACCGATTACCCCCTATCCCCGGATACCGGCCGATCTTTGTGACCATAACATTAGTATATAAATGCAGTAAAAATATATTCCTGCAATGGCTTCAGGACCCAAAATCGTAATACCATTCTTCATATAAAAAGCTTGGGTACAACATAAGGATTATTCGACATTCCGCACGCATAGTAGTTAACCAAGTCATGGTTGAAAACGTTACTCTTCTTTATGCCTAGGTCACATAGCCCGGCCGATGAGGTTTCGATCGGCGAGCGATGCGACTTTCGCCAAACACCGGTCGGAATCCCGTGGTCACCTGCCGGCGTTTGGGGCTTAAAACCCCATCTGTAGGCAGCTCGGCAAAATGTAACTTCGGAGTTAAAATTCGACTGGCTCTCACCGAGCTCCTTCATCGCAGCCCCATCCTTACCGCATCGGAATATGCATCGACCGGTTTACGGCTGAGTATCGGCCGGTGTTCCGTGCATCTGAGGCCACCAGAGGACAAGCTTTTGTGAACGGACACTGACCGAGTTTCGGCCTGGGTCCGACCGATGTGGGACCGAGCCTTGAAAATATAATCCGGTGTGTGACCGATGTAAGGGACAGTGGTCTAAAAGGGGTCTGGGTAGGATCCACTCTCGCACCCACCAACGTCTTCTGTCGGCCCTCTGTCGCTCCCTCTCAGCTTCTTCGAGTATTGCCGCCAGGACCAAGTTGTACTGGAACCTCGCCTGACCTAGCTCGTGTTCTAATAACGCCAATCGAAGTCGTCTCGGTGCAGATATATAGATGAACTGACCATGCCAGGCAGGTTGGACATATATACAGTGATGTAATAGCTGACCATCGCACCCCCGCACCCCCGCCAAGTCCGAGTTACAACGGCCGAACATCGGCCGGGCAGTGTTCAAAGGCCGTTTACAACCCGTCCGGTGATCGCACGGTGTCCTGTAGCCTGCTCGGGTACCGGCCGTATACCCCCCGATGTCCGATCGACCACCGGCCGGTAGTTGCTACCACATAGGCCAAAAAAAATCTCCCCTGTTAAGACAGACTCCGTACGGCCATCGACCGGTGTTTGGTCGGTCGCCTGTAGATTTCCGGACGGAGCCCGTTCACGTCACCGTGCTATGCCTCCGATGAGGGGAACTCAGCGACACCCCAAAAAGCTACCGAGCTCCACCGATGCCGGACATCGGTCGGGCTATGTGATCTATGCTTTAACTGCACGCCGGCAGATCAGGCCTCAGACTTTTTGACGGTTCCAGCGAAAATAGAGGTGGAGGCAATGATCAGGAATCGACACAATTAACCCACAGCTCCCATCAGAGACACCAAAGGGAAAGAACCACAATCCTGAAACAACAGACCCTAATTGAAACACCAATAACGGAAAGCCAAAGGGACAGTTACTTTCCAACAAAATGGCCAATAGGCTATCCAAAATAGAATAATATAAGCGACACAAACACCCAAAGACAAACCATAACAAAAATAAACCGCGACAGAAGAACCGCACTGGAACGGTCAGCGGAAACGAATTCCACCGTTATTTTACGTGGCCACAATCCTCGCCCTTACCCCAGTCGCGATTTAGACAAACAATTTGTTCAATCCGCATGAAGGCCTCCTAACTCATCAGCGCAACATCTCCGTGAACACTAAAAATAAAAAAAGGCTAACTTACAATTTAATTTTATGTAATGTTGGTTGGTACCTGATGCTTGGCCCATCGGATTCTAACTGTTGGCTTTCTCTGTTTGCTGCAGCATTTCGGTTATTTCATGCTGTCGAGTCCTCACCGTTGTTTCGTTTGTTTGTTTGTTTGCATTGAGGTTTAACGTCCCCCTCAACAATATTTAGGTCATTTTGGAGACGTTGCTTCCAATTCTGTGGGACTTGAGCCCGACATTGAGATGAAATGACATCTCAAACCCTGGCGCCCAATGAAACCAAAAGGCTTATATGCATTGGGCGGTCTGACTCACACCACTCTGCCTTAGGCTTAGTCCTTCTAAGCAGTTTACTAGTACTCGTGTGTGGGCAGTTTCAGCTCTGCGTGGAAGAATCATACAGCCCAAGCCCCGTTGTTTCATTTCTGTAATTGTTTGATTTTATATTCTCGGAGATGTTGCACTGATGAGTTGGGAAGCCTTCATGCGGACTCAACGTATTATTTGTCTAAACCATAATAGAAGAGCGAGGATTGTGGCTGCGTAAAATTGATTAAAGCCAACCCCGACCCCCTCCAAAATGCCATTTTGTGAAAAAGTAACTGTCCTTTTGGCTTTCCGCTAGTGATGCTAGTGATGTTTCCACTAGGGTCTAGTTTTTTCGTATTCGTTTTATTCTTAGGTGTCTGTGCTGGGAGGTGTTGGTTAACTGTATCGATTCCTGATCATTGCCTTCACTTCTAGTTTTCATGATTCAGATTTAAAAATATCCAATTTTGATTTGAAATTCTAACACAGCACGCCTATATAGGCAATGGAAAGAAACAGAAACTGCTATTAATAAATCACAGGGATGGTAAGCGTGACGCGAATAACCGCCGTTTTATGACGTCACTCCTAGATTCGTTTACGTTAGACTGTGTAACGTCATATTCTCGCATCGAAAACATTACAAAAGGACTTAAATGCTTGTGTTTCAGTCATTAATTTTGGCGGGACTTCTTGTAACAGGAAACAACAACATTATTTTTGATTGTCAGTGTGTAAGAGAATCGGAATGTGAATTGTTGAATAATAAATCGCCGTTTGTCAGTCAGTTGTAAAGTGACAATCACCTCGCGCTTCGCGCTCGTGATTTGACCTACTCAATATATATCACAGCTAGAGCTGATCTATTTTTATTTCAATGAAATTTTATATACTTTTTTATTTTTGTGAACTGGGTACTTTTTATTTCGCGTGTTAACTAACCTTTCATACATGTTTGCAGCAGATGCCTGACCATACCAGAAGTCCTGCATGGCTCGCTGAGGCATGTTGTATGTCATGAGAGGTGAAACCATGGGGAACCCAGTAAAGAAGTTGTGACGAAATCTACGGTTAAAATCCACAGATATAGAATTACTTGTACTCTCCTGCAAAAATATAAAATACAAAAGTAAGTCCTGACAACAGGGAGAGGCCCCCGAGGTGTAGTGGTTAAGCTACACGCCTCATAAATCTCGAGTCACGGGTTCGCTTCCTGGCCCCGAGGTTATACATTTTTTTTCATGCTCAACTCACTTGAGCATGAAATTTATCCTGCTCATAAATTTTAAAATGCCAACATTTGTTGGCATTTTAAAATTTATAAGCGGGATAAATGACATTCTGCCCTGATCTGAGCAAAAAAATTGCCTGATTTGTTTATATTTTGATAGTTATGAGCATTTCAAATTCCATGCTCAGCTGAGTTGAGCATGAAACAAGTTTTATAACCTCGGGGCCAGGCTTCTTAAGACTTCAGTGACCCGCAAATATTTAAATATTGAAATCAATGCCCCTTACATTCCTACACTTTATGCAAAAACGTTGGGTTCTGTGGCATTTGACATTGGTTTAAAATGTTTGTCAATGCGCATTTCTAGGTTTATATGACTTAACTTTATTCAATATCGATGTTTGATGAACTTATATTTTCATTGCACACTGACTATTAACTAGTTTACGACAGCAAAGGACTTGCAGTTAAATCAACGATTCCGAAGACGGCTCACAACTAATGTTCGTATGCGCATCTCAAAGTAGATTTCAAAGTAGAATGCTTTAAAAGCCGACCTCGGTCGTTTAGTCGGATGCGCGTCTGACTTGGTTCGATCACCGCCTGGTCGGCAAAATTCTTTCGTGGATATTTATTATGTCCCCCACCGGAGGGGAGGGAGACATATTGTTTATGGTGCGTATCCCGTTTGTGTCGGCGTATCCCGCAGCGTTCGGCCCCCGCCCTTCGGGGCTTGAAGAAATAGATGGGATGCATGATGCTTCCACGAATTGACAAATTATAGTCAAACTTGTCACAATATATCATTACAACATACTGCAGATTTGATTAGATTTTGGTGACCTTGACCTTTCTTCAAGATTACACCCCCCCCCCCCCCAAAAAAAAAAAAAAAAAAAAAAACAGGCAATTTAGGGCCAAAAAATGGTTTGTTTGTACTCTATCTCATTAACGAATTGAGTTTAGTTAAACTTGGTACAATATCATTGCAACATGACGCAGATTTGGTTAGACTTGGGTGACCTTGACTTTTTTCAAGGTCACAGGCCCCCCCCCAAACAGACAATTTTGGGACAAAATTGGCTTGTCTGCACTATTTCTCAAAAACGAATTGATTAATTTTATTCAAACTTGGTACACTATATCATTACAACATGACGCAGATTTGAATAGATCTTGGGAACCTTGACCTTTTTTCAAGGTCACAGGCCACCCAAAACTGTCAATTTTGGGCCAAAAATGGCTTGGCTGCACTCTAATGTCAAGGGCGCCCGAAACCTGTTCCTTTGGGGCCAAAAAGTCTTATAGTGCATGAGCTGGGTCCAGGATTTTAATGATTTGTTACCACCATCTGTGAATAAATATTTTGTTGTTTTTCGATGAGACAAATATGTGTAGACAATTTCTGAGTATGATAGCAATCTCAGATCGGTAGTTTAAGTGGAAAAAACATGGATTTTCAACATGTACCTAAGTTCGACAATATCAATGCAGTTTAATTGCACACACTATCACCTTGCCATATAAAAATATTATTTTGACATGCTTGAAAGCCAAACTAATAACAGACATTCTAAACAAGTTATAGTATAGATTAGGCAAAATGAAATGTCACATTAATTAGATATGAACCTAAGTTCGACAGATTTATACACGTTATTGTTATATACACATTATGTTTAGATTTGTACATTTCCTTTTGAATGTAATGATTCTAGCAATCACCAATGCATATTCTAACCTGATTATTGATGCATTAACCTGATTTCTGACTACAGAGTTGGAGTTTCATTGAAACATTTGTGCTAATAAAGAACTGAGATGGTGTGAAAACGGAGCAAAATTTAATAACGGTTTTGAGCTTCCATGTGTTATTTTTTTGTAATAACTATTCTGAACTTATAACACTTCAAACCCATATTGGCCTATATGGGTATGTGTTGCCTAATTATTACTCAAGATATTAGTTGTTATCCATGTTGAAACAAACTCTGTTCCTTTACGACAATGTAAATGATATGTAAACCCTGCCATGCTTTCTTCAAATATTGGCGTGCTTACCTTTTCAACTGTATTAAAGTCATTCATCATTTTTGCAGTATCTGCTGGTGTCCAGCATTCACATGATTAATATTGGAAAATCAGGTTACCAGATCAGGTTAACCGTTTTTCGAATATTGACTTCTGTTAGACGAGGAACCAGCAGCTAATGAATGCAAAAGGGGTGAAAAACAAGGTACTTATGGGTAACATTAAACTTAATACATTAAGTGATGTATACTTATTTTGTAATATTTACACTGGTTGAAACAAGAAACATTGAATTTACATACATACTAATGACTTAAACTAAAGCCCTTAATTTAAATTGCCAAAAGAGTAACATAATCCTGAATAAGCGACAAACGATACCGGGTGCACCAATAAGTCAGTTGTTTGAACCTTAAGCAAGTCAGTTAGTCCTGATCGACACTTCCCAGCTATTTGAAAATATACTGGGCTACTACATATCCTGATAGCGCTGTGCAAATATACTTGTCAGACTGCGTGGATGTGTATGTCAATGTGTCGAGGATGGGCAGACATGATATTTGATAAACTAAAGCATCATTCTAATCCAGGTCAATCTCATCCACCTAAAACAAATCACCATCTAATGCCTCAGATTCATCTATATATTCTGGGAATTTATCTGATGTCTGGTTTGTGCACGTTTGGAGTTTGCACATCTAGGTGCACTTCATCCCGTTTCTTAAACAAGCACATTCCAGAAGTTTGAACTGTTTTGAGCATTTGCAGGACAGCATCTCAAGAATATCATCAGGGGCATCTGGACTACTCATCCACTCTACAAATAGGACCCCCGGCTCATCCATCAACCAACCATGATGTATTTGGCATGGAATATCTTGATTGTTTTCAAGACACCTCCACCATATTTCAGCCTTATAGGTCGCTCTTCTGGCATGGTTGATATAACAATCCTTGAATGTTGGCAACTGAGACGAGTAGGCTTCTCATTTTGCAACGAAAATTCTGTATTGGAGTTGGTTCACTGTCTCGATCCACATTTTATCTGGTCATACATGTCGCATGTGAAGGCCTCGAATAAATCAAATATGACAGATCCCATTCACGCCCAAGCTCCTTGAATACATTCTGGTAAACTGTGTTTGCTGTTACAAGTTTCAGTGCGTATGCCTTCGCCTTGCCATAAAAGGCACTTACAGTGTCACAACCAGTAAACGCATGCATGCCTATCAGGGCTTCAGAAACTACCTTGCCAATGACATTTATTCAGCCCCCGCCGATTTGGGCTAGAAGAAATAAATGGGCTGCATGACGATTCCACGCAGAGCTGAAACCGACTGCACACGACTACTGGTAAACCGCTTAGAGGATCTAAGCCTGCCCAGGACCGTCCATGCTTATAAACCCTATTGGTTTCATTGGGCGACAAGGCTTGAGATGTCATTTCATCTCAATGTCGTGTAAAAGTCCCACAAAATTGGAAGCAACGTCTCCAAAATTACCTATACAGTGTTGACGGGGACGTTAAACCTCAAACAAACAAAACAATGACTTTTACAAGTTTTTGCATGTCAATAAACCGAAAACAATTCCTCGTACCTCACTCGAAATAAAGTTTAGCAGACACTTCCGCCAAAAACGCAAGACATAACAGAAAAACGTCGGTATCGTCTGAGACTATCCTAATAGATTTGTTTCCAGATCTAGAAGCATGAATAGCATGAAGTAGAAATCGCGTATCGGCCTCTTCCTGGGTGGAGTTTAACTCTTCCTAAATAGAAGCACCTGCCCTATTTAGTATATGACACTCTTTTTCGCAAGTCACACATAATGTCTTCTCCTGTAACTTTTGCCTTTGGGCTGGCTTAGACCAATGTGTCACAAATAACTTAATTGAGCTTGACATGTTATTTGAACCAGCTAGAAACGGTACCCATTGTTGGATTCTATGGCCATATTTTTAAACTGTGTTGCACCATCAGCAGCACTCTTCTCTCTCTCGGTCTGCATAATGGTCACATCTCTGTACACCTCAAAGACAACATAAACTCTTTGACATTCGAAGCCTTCATGTAAGTCAGAGATAAGGTCTTGATCAGCTATTTCATCAAACGTTTTTCGGTCTCTTTTCACTTTCTGAATTAGAGCCATCCCATCAATTACACAACAAGTTGGCTTATCAAAGTTTTCTGCTGGTGTTGCGTTCTTTTCTAAGTTTCGTTTCAGCTTTGCATTGCTATTTTTTTTGAGAGAGCCATCTGTATTGGCTAGAGTCCAAGGAACTGGCCCAAGTGGATGACAAAATAACTCCTCCATCTTTAGTTTCCTCCCCTGTGCTGTCATAAGCATATTTCCAAATAATTTTTGTCAGCCCGTAAAATCATTTCTTTCCCGGATACATTTACAGCCTTCTTCTTCTTCTGCACCTCTGATAAGGTTTTCAAGTTTTGCTTTGGAATTCTGTCATGAAATTTTACGACAGGTGGATTGACTTCAAGTCGCTGAGCCTTAAACTTCTCATACTCTCTTTCACCTACAGCATTAGCATTTAAGAGGTCATGCTCGACATTCGCCGATGCGGCTGCTGCTGTGGAAAATAGAAGTGGAGGCAATGATCAGGAATCGATACAATTAACCCACAGCTCCCATCAGAGACACCAAAGGGAAAGAAACACAAACATGAAACAACAGACCCTAATGGAAACATCAATAGCAGAAAGCCAAAAGGACAGATACTTTCCCACAAAATGGCCAATAGGCTATCCAAAATAAAATAATATAAGCGACACAAACACCCAAAGACAAACCATAACTAAAATAGCCTCGACAGAAGATCCTCCTAACTCATCAGTGCAACATCTCTGTGAACACAAAAATCAAACAACCACATAGATGAAACAACGGTGAGGACTCGACAGCAAGAAACCACTGAAATGCTGGAGCAAAAAAAAAAAAAAAACAACAGTTAGACTCTGATTGGCCCGACCAGAGACAGAGCATCAGGAACCAACCAACATAAGCCTTTACGCTGGAACCGTCATAGAATCTGAGGCCTGACCCACCGGCGTGCAATTAAAGTGGGAAGCAAAGTTGTCAACCGTGATTGGGTTAACTACCATGCATGCAGTCTGTCATATAACTTTTATGTTGTACCCAATCTTTTTATATCGAAGAACGATTTTACGAAATCGGGTGCTGAAGTCATTGCAGTTATATATTTTTCTGATTTGTATACTAGGTCACCTTAAAATTCGGGTTCCGATAGACCTTGTTGCAGAAGAGATTTAAGTCCAATATTGAATTTTGAAATTAAATTTTGAAAAGACTGACAATGTCCAACTTTTCAGTCCCGAAAGGGTTAACCCAAGTAGATTCTAGTATATCTATGACAGATATAATGCCAGCTTCGTCCTTCTCTATTCTTGGTTTGTTAAGTCACTATGACTGATACCACTGTCGTCAAGGCTTAACATTTGCCTCAAATATCTGAAGAGCACTTATACACCTCAGTGATGTAGTATCTACTGACAGTCCCTGGCTTTAAGCTGAACCCTTTCATTCCCCCCTGCTGTCTGTGTGTCCTTGTTAATTGTCTCTCAAATTGCCGGATCAACTGGGATCTTTCCAAAGGATTATCTGAACAAGTTGCACGGAAAAGCCACCATTTGATAGATAACTGTGTATATCTGGGTTCTTATTTTCCATTGACACCATATCTGAATAGTACACAGAGAGATACCTAGCATAGTCCAAACGGTCATAGGCAAAACACCAGGGTATTAATGATCTGACAGATGCCAAATGGAGCTGCCAATCCCTTCTCTGGAAACATGAATCATGTTTAGCAAAATAGGAGAGTCTATATAAAATATATGTTAGATTCCGAATATAGGTGTCTTTCGATAACTAATTCACTTCAAATTTCATTTTAGATATTTCCATGTTTTGTTTATACACTTTTGATTTATTTATAGATGGTGATGTGATTGGTAGACTTTTATATCCAAAGTATGTGCAATGTTTAAGGCGTTTTGAGTATACACACTTTTTACTTGCCGAAATATAGTGCCTGTCGAAATCGTCGTTTTTCTGGACATAAGCTACCGATTTGAGATTGCTATCATACTGAAATTATCTTTATACATATCATACTTCTCGAATATATTAAAAAGATTTATTCACACCAACTGGTAACAATCAGTTACCGGGCTCACGGCCTATTATCTGCACACTATATCTAAGAATTTATGAAATGATGAATGTAGGTCAAAATCGGTACAATATTTAATTACGAGTACAGTCCACCAAATTTGTCTTTTAATGTCTGTTTTTTTAAGGTCACAGGCTCCCGAAAACTGTCATTTTTGGCCAAAAATGCAGCTTACACTTTGGTGACCTTAACCTAGTTAGTAAAGTCAAATGGTGTTTAAGATATATTTATGGTGGGGGGACATTGTTTTTCTTCTGAAAACATTTCTAGTTATTAAATCTTTTTCTACGGTCTTTTTTTCACCTTTCCGCTAATTCAAGATTGGCAGCCGCAATTGCTGGTTAAAAAAGCGCTCTGTACCGGACAACCGCTTTTGTATAAGCATGTGCAGGAAAATGTGAACTTGTTACCTGGTTTAAACCCACTGAATTGTAGTATCTCAGACAGGATTGGTTCCCGTTTCTTCTCATTTCTTTCCTCCACTTCGCTCGTCGGTTCTGGAACCAGACCTGTAGTATACGTGATGTCTACTGATATTAGCCTTGTCACGAAAACAACAAAACATCACGAAAATACACCTATATAATTTTGACCCCATTGAACCCCACTTTTATACAGTAAAACTGGGGTTTACATGGTGTTATGCATAAGAATTTATTTTTCTGATTCCCACTTTCACCCCACTGGGTGACCTAATCACATCATGTTTATTCTTCTTAAAGAACTTTCTGGAAAGAAATGGGTCAGTGATTTATTTCATTTTTGCAAACAACTTGTTAACAAGGAAAAGTACTTTGGAATCTTCCAGAAAGTTCTGGGTTGCATTATTTTTAGAAAATTACCTAATGTTATTCCACAGCCCTATGGAATTTTCTAGAGCAATCTTAGGATCTATAAAAGAGCTTGATTTTTCTCTTTGAGTCAGACTTTGGAGTTTAATGTTTAGGC
The DNA here is from genome assembly GCA_963580285.1 of Lucinisca nassula. Taxonomy (NCBI): domain Eukaryota; kingdom Metazoa; phylum Mollusca; class Bivalvia; order Lucinida; family Lucinidae; genus Lucinisca; species Lucinisca nassula. The sequence goes on from OY757014.1 coordinate 41,591,639, forward strand.
TTTTAAAAAAAATTATTTCTAAATTCTGTGTTGGATTGTTATAAGACATTATATTTCGTTTCGGACTGTGAATTCTGTGGGATCTAGGAAAATAGATTTTTTTCAAGGATATTTCATAACCGAGCTAAGTACAATTAATTTTCTTACTTCTACAGGTTAAAGATACTCTGCAAATAAATTTGTGAAAATTTTTCCAAAAGGCTTGTTGGCTTTTTCTTTCTGCTACGCCTGGCTCGTAATAGAAATTGGGATAAAAAAACATCTTGAACATTTTAGGTCTGACATTTCATCTGTAGGCAAGTAATTGTCATTTCTTATCAAATATAGACTTGGCAGTTGCTTCAAAAGATTGGTATTTCCCAATAGGCATATAGGAGATTGTCATTTCATGTGAAATTGTACTTGTCATTTTATGTGACTTAGTACTTGTCATTTCATGTTGGATAGCACTTGTCATTTCATGTGAAATTCTTGTTGGGCTTGTCATTTCGAAAAAAAAAAGTCAAATTAACCTCGATCTGTGTTACCATAATTACTTGATAATACAAACAAAAAGCAAACATGTCGTTTGATTTGAGAAGCTTTTTGGCTCAGCCTACCAAGGAGCTGTTTAATCTGGCCAAAAGGACAGCTTTGCTAGATATTGCGTCCCATTATGAGGTCACTGCTGTCATAACAAGCATGAAAAAAACATGAAATTAAGAATATTTTGGTACAGTTTTTTTGTTGATGAAGAACATTTCGATCCATCTGCTTTGTCTCTCATTATGGTTTCACATACTGAATTACAAATGAGACAAACTGAAATAGGAAGGCAAATTGAATTAGAAAAGTTAAGATTAGGGATGGAAGAACGCATACAGAAAGAAAAAAATGAAAAGGAAGAAAAAGAAAGAGAAATGCAGAGACAAATGCACATGGAAAGATTAGAAATGGAAGAAAGAGAGACGGAAAAAAGAAATGGAAGAAAGAGAGAAGGAAAAACAAAGAGAAATAGAGGAATGCATTCAGAAAGACAAATTAGAAAAAGAAGAACGGCTCGAGTTGGAAAAGGAAAAAAATGAGATATAATATTGAAGAAAAAGAAAGGGAAAGGCAGTTTCAGTTAAGATTGAAGAAAATTGAACTCTAGGGTCAAGATAGGGTGAAACATACCCCTGTTTTTGACTCTGGTAGTTACTTTGATGCCACAAAGCACATAAGGTTAGTTCCGCCATTTCATGAAAAAGAGGTAGATAAGTATTTTTTTGCATTTTGAAAAAGTTGCAGAAAATTTAAAATGGTCAAAAGAGCATTGGACCTTACTTTTGCAAAGCGTTGTTGTCGGAAAGGCTCGAGACATTTACACTCTGCTGACTGTTGAGCAAAGCTCAGACTATGATTTGTTAAGGAGCTTATTCTTAAGGCATATAAGTTGGTCCCTGAAGCTTACAGGCAAAAATTTAGGAATTGTAAAAAAGAAATTTCCCAGACCCATATAGAATTTGCTCGAACCAAAGAACAGTTATTTGATAGATGGTTTTCTTCTAAAAAGGTGGGCTCTAATCATGAAAAAATTAGACAGATTGTCCTTGTTGAAGAGTTCAAACGGTGCATAAATTCATACATTAAGTCTTTTCTCGATAAGAGACAGGTTGAACTTTGGAGGAAGCTTCTCGTTTGGCAGATGATTATGCTTTGACTCATAAAGTCTCATTTGTGAACAGGTCTTATCCTTGAAAACCTTATAATCCACAGACAAGTCCAAGATTCTATCCTAGTAATACATCTGACAGTTATAGCTATACATCTGATACTATGCCCAAACTTTCTGAATCCTTCCAAACCTTCTGATAAAAATAGAAGCCAGACTGTTTCCAAACCTTCTGGTGAAAACAAAGACCAGAATTCCTTATCTCAATCTCAAGTAGTTTGTAATTATTGTAAAAAATACAGGTAATTTGATCTCTGAATGTTTAAAATTAAAGCGAAGAAAAGAAAGAGAAAGACAAGAGGAACTTAAGCCTACAGGCTTGACTTCTATAAGGCCAAAACCACAGTCTTGTGTAAGGGAGGAAACTCTTTCTGATACCAAATTATCTGGGACTGTTCAAGTTATGGAGATTTATGAACCATTCTTATCAGATGGTTTTGTGTCACTAAATGGTGACAGTTATGCCCATCCTACCCCTATTAAAATCTTACGAGATACTGGAGCTTCTCAATCTCTTATTCTAGCAGAAACTCTGCCTTATTCTGAGAAGACTTCTTTGGGCCAAAGTGTCATTATTCAGGGTGTGGAATGTGGATTTGTTATTGTACCGCTTCATAACGTTTATTTGTCACCAGACTTGGCATCCGGTTCAGTGGCTGTTGGTATTAGACCTTCTTTACCTTTTAAAGGTGTTCATTTATTGCTCGGCAATGACTTAGCTGGAGATAAGGTTGTGGTAAACCCACTTTTGTCTTCTAATACTTGCACTGATCAACCACCTGATCCCATCCTGATCTTTATCCCTCCTGTGCCGTCACAAGGGCTATGGCACGTAAGGCCAAGCAAACTGATGGGAAACAGGATTTTGGTTTTACTGATACATTTTTGGGTCAGTCTTTTAATGACGAGATAACAAGGTCTCTGTCTTCAAGCCTGCCTGATAAGCAGACAGATTTTCATGGGAATAACTCATCTTTCGATCTAGGCCATGACAAAATGTCCGGGTCTCAACTAGCTAAAGAACAGCACAAGGATCCTGAAATGTCGCCTTTGTTTGAAAGGGCAGGAAGTATCTCAGGTCCAAGTTTGTTATTATGTCAAAAACGACATTCTTAGGAGAAAATGTCGTTCACTGGACGTCTCAGCAGAAGACGAGTGAACTGTCAACCACCAGATAGTGGTTCCACGGGTTTACCGTCCCGAAATATTAAACTTGGCACATATAACTCCCATGTCAGGACATTTAGGTGTAAATAAAACCTATCACAAGATTCTTAATCATTTTTACTGGCCTGGGTTAAAATCAGATGTTTCTCAGCATTGTAGGTCCTGTCACACATGCCAAATGGTAGGAAAACCCAATCAGACTATACCTAAGGCTCATTTGCAGCCTATACCTGCTTTTGATGAACCTTTCAGTCGAATAATTATAGACTGTGTGGGTCCCTTGCCCATAACTAAGTCTGGCTGTGAATATCTTTTGACTATTACGTGTGCTTCCACACGTTTTCCTGAAGCCATTCCACTAAGAAATATCAAAACGAAGACAATCGTCAAGGCCTTAGTGAAGTTTTTCACCTTTGTTGGTCTTCCCAAATCTATTCAGTCCGACCAAGGTTCAAATTTCATGTCTGGAATTTTTCAACAAGTAATGCATGAACTAGGCATTGTTCAGTATAAGTCATCGGCCTATCATCCTGAAAGTCAAGGCGCCCTTGAAAGATTCCATTTTAACATTGAAAAACATAATAAGTTCATATTGCTTTGACACAGAGAAGGATTGGGATGAAGGCATCCATCTGCTTTTATTTGCTGTTAGAGAATCTGTGCAAGGATCTCTTGGCTTCAGTCCATTTGAATTAGTATTTGGCCATACTGTTCGTGGTCCTTTGAAACTTCTGACAGAGAAAATTCTCTCTAATGATGACACTTCCTTGAATTTACTTCAGTATGTGTCGGATTTCAAAACTAGACTTTCAAAAGCTTTTAGGGCTGCTCGGACCAATATTGAGTCAACCCAAAGAAAAATGAAACAGCTATATGACATAGGGACGAAAGAAAGGAATTTTAAACCAGGTGATAAGGTACTAGCTCTTTTGCCTATTACCGGAAAATCATTGCAAGCCAGGTATTATGGTCCATACACTGTAGATAAAAACATCAGTGACGTAAATTACATAATAAACACTCCTGGCAGGCGCAAGCCAAAGCAGCTGTGTCATATTAACATGCTTAAAAATACATTGATAGGGACAATGCATGTTTAACATCAGTCAATCTAGTAAGCTCTGTTCTCTTGCTGCATGAAGGAGCATCGGGCCATTAGCTATCCCTAGAGCTAGATCGTACAACGAAGATTCTGATCAGACTGCGCGGATACGCAGGCTGATCTGAGTCTTCGTTGGGCGCACATGTCTTATTGTAGGTTTTATCGAGCGCTGGCTCCTATAATAATCAAATGACACCTGTTACACCTGCGGTAAGTTAATTAAAATACATTTCGTTTTGTGCCATATCAGGTTGGATATCATAGCAATTTGAAGGCGATGGCTTGAAATTTCATACATGGCAAACTCGAACACAAGAAAACAATTCAGTTAGCGTTTCGATTAAAGTAATAAGAAAGCAAGACAAAGCAACTTCATAAGAAACATAAATTGATTTATTATGCCCCCAACTTCGAAGAAGTTGTGGGGGCATATTGGTTTTGCCCTGTTCGTCCGTCCGTCCTTCTTTTTTACTGCATAGCATAACTTAAAAACCGTGGGTGCTAGGTTTTTGAAATTTCATATATGGATTCCTTATGAAAAAACAATTGACCCGTGTTTTTTTTTCTCGTCAGGATTATGCCCCTTTCTTGAGTTATGCCCCTTTGCAAAAAATACTTTGGAATCTTGTAAGCAAGATATCTCAAAAACTGTTCGGACTCTTGCCCTGAAACTTTACAGGCTGGTTTGGGATGATGAGTAGAAAAACTGATTAACTTTTGAAAAAAAATAAAATGTTTTTCTTGAGTTATGGCTCTTTGAAATTTTTTGCGTTTTAAGCTTGTAAGCAAGTTAACTAAAAATTGTTTGAGCTTTTGCCCTGAAACTTTACAGAATCGTTGGGGATGATGAGAAGATGAACTGATTAACTTTTGACAAAAATTCATTTTTTTCTTGAGTTATGCCCCTTTGAAATTTTGCGCGTTTTAAGCTTGTAAGCAAGTTATCTCAAAAACTGTTCGAGCTTTAGCCCTGAAACTTTACAGGCTGGTTCAGGGAGATGAGTAGAACTGATTAACTTTTGAAAAAAAAATCCGATTTATTTTTTCTTCAGTTATGGCCCTTTGTTAATTTCGCGTTTTAAGCTTGTAAGCGAGACAACCCAAAACCTGTTTTAGCAATTGCCCTGAAACTATACAGAATCGTTGGGGATGATGTGAAGATGAACTGATTAACTTTTGACAAAAATCCATTTTTTTTTTAGTTATGCCCCTTTGAAATTTTGCGCGTTTTAAGCTTGTAAGTAAGATATCTCAAAAACTTTTTGAGCTATTGCCCTGAAACTTCACAGGCTGGTTCAGGATGATGAGAAGATGAACTGATTAATTTTTGAAAAAAGTCCGAAGATTTATGCCCCTGTCTGGAGTTATGCCCCTCTGCAAAATACTTTGAAATCTTGTAAGCAAGATATCTCAAAAATTGTTTGAGCTTTTGCCCTGAAACTTTACAGAATGGTTTGGGGTGATGAATAGATGAACTGATTAACTTTTGTAAAAAATCTGAAATTTTTTCTTCAGTTATGGTCCTTTGAAATTTTTGCGTTTTAAGCTTGTAAGCAAGATAACTAAAAAAAACTGTTTGAGCTATTGCCCTGAAACTTTACAGAATAGTTGGGAATGATGAGAAGATGAACAGATTAACTTTTGACAAAAATCCAATTTTTTTCTTGAGTTATGCCCCTTTGAATTTTGCGCGTTTTAAGCTTGTAAGCAAGGTATCTCAAACACTCTTTGAGCTATAGCCCTGAAACTTTACAGGCTGGTTCAGGATGATGAGTAGATGAACTGGTTAACTTTTGAAAACAATCCGAATTTTTTTTCTTCAGTTATGGTCCTTTGAATTTTTTTGTGTTTTAAGCTTGAAAAGCAAGATAACTCAAAAACTGTTTGAGCTATTGTCCTGAAACTTTACAGAATGGTTGGGGATGATGAGAAGATGAACTTATTAACTTTTGACAAAAATCCTTTTTTCCTAGGGTTATTCCCCTTTGAAATTTTGCGCGCTTGAAGCTTGCAAGCAAGATATCTAAAAAGATGTATGAGCTATTGCCTTGGAATTTTACAGACTGGTTCAAGCTGATGAGTAGATGAACTGATCAACTTTTGAAAAAAATCCGAACCTTTTTTCTTCAGTTATGGCCCTTTGAAACTTTTTGCATTTTAAGCTTGTAAGCAAGATAACTAAAATCTGTTTGAGCTATTGTCCTGAAACATTACAGAATGATTGGGGATGATGAGAAGATGAACTGATTAACTTTCGACAAAAATCCATTTTTTTCTCGTCAGGATTATGCCCCATTCTTGAGTTATGCCCCCTTGCAAAAAAAAAGTACTTTGAAATCTTGTAATCAAGACACTCAAAAACTGTTTGAGCTTTTGCCCTGAAACTTTACAGACTGGTTTGTGATGATGAATAGATGAACTGATTAACTTTTGAAAAAAAAAATCCGAATTACTTTTTTGGAGTTATGGCCCTTTGATTATTTTTTTCTGCGTTTTTAGCTTGTAAGCAAGATAACTAAAAAACTGTTTTAGGTATTGCCCTGAAACTTTACAGAATAGTTGGGGATGATGAGAAGATGAACTGATTAACTTTTGATAAAAATCCATTTTTTTTTCTTGCGTTATGCCCCTTTGAAATTTTGCTCGTTTCAAGCTGGTAAGCAAGTTATCTCACAAACTGTTTGAGCTATTGCCCTGAAACTGTACAGGCTGGTTCAGGATGATGAGTAGATGAACTGATTATCTTTTGAAAAAATCCAAATTTTTTTTATTTGGAGTTATGGTCCTTTGAATTTTTTTGCGTTTTAAGCTTGTAAGCAAGATAACTAAACACTGCTTGCGCTATTGCCCTGAAACTTTACAGAATGGTTGGAGATGATGAGAAGATGAACTGATTAACTTTTGACAAAAATCCATTTTTTTCTTGAGTTATGCCCCTTTGAAATTTTGCGCGTTTTAAGCTTGTAAGCAAGTTATCTCAAAAACTGTTCGAGCTTTAGCCCTGAAACTTTACAGGCTGGTTCAGGGAGATGAGTAGAACTGATTAACTTTTGAAAAAAAAATCCGATTTATTTTTTCTTCAGTTATGGCCCTTTGTTAATTTCGCGTTTTAAGCTTGTAAGCGAGACAACCCAAAACCTGTTTTAGCAATTGCCCTGAAACTATACAGAATCGTTGGGGATGATGTGAAGATGAACTGATTAACTTTTGACAAAAATCCATTTTTTTTTTAGTTATGCCCCTTTGAAATTTTGCGCGTTTTAAGCTTGTAAGTAAGATATCTAAAAAACTTTTTGAGCTATTGCCCTGAAACTTCACAGGCTGGTTCAGGATGATGAGAAGATGAACTGATTAATTTTTGAAAAAAGTCCGAAGATTTATGCCCCTGTCTGGAGTTATGCCCCTCTGCAAAATACTTTGAAATCTTGTAAGCAAGATATCTCAAAAATTGTTTGAGCTTTTGCCCTGAAACTTTACAGAATGGTTTGGGGTGATGAATAGATGAACTGATTAACTTTTGTAAAAAATCTGAAATTTTTTCTTCAGTTATGGTCCTTTGAAATTTTTGCGTTTTAAGCTTGTAAGCAAGATAACTAAAAAAACTGTTTGAGCTATTGCCCTGAAACTTTACAGAATAGTTGGGAATGATGAGAAGATGAACAGATTAACTTTTGACAAAAATCCAATTTTTTTCTTGAGTTATGCCCCTTTGAATTTTGCGCGTTTTAAGCTTGTAAGCAAGGTATCTCAAACACTCTTTGAGCTATAGCCCTGAAACTTTACAGGCTGGTTCAGGATGATGAGTAGATGAACTGGTTAACTTTTGAAAACAATCCGAATTTTTTTTCTTCAGTTATGGTCCTTTGAATTTTTTTGTGTTTTAAGCTTGAAAAGCAAGATAACTCAAAAACTGTTTGAGCTATTGTCCTGAAACTTTACAGAATGGTTGGGGATGATGAGAAGATGAACTTATTAACTTTTGACAAAAATCCTTTTTTCCTAGGGTTATTCCCCTTTGAAATTTTGCGCGCTTGAAGCTTGCAAGCAAGATATCTAAAAAGATGTATGAGCTATTGCCTTGAAATTTTACAGACTGGTTCAAGCTGATGAGTAGATGAACTGATCAACTTTTGAAAAAAATCCGAACCTTTTTTCTTCAGTTATGGCCCTTTGAAACTTTTTGCATTTTAAGCTTGTAAGCAAGATAACTAAAATCTGTTTGAGCTATTGTCCTGAAACATTACAGAATGTTTGGGGATGATGAGAAGATGAACTGATTAACTTTCGACAAAAATCCATTTTTTTCTCGTCAGGATTATGCCCCATTCTTGAGTTATGCCCCCTTGCAAAAAAAAGTACTTTGAAATCTTGTAATCAAGACACTCAAAAACTGTTTGAGCTTTTGCCCTGAAACTTTACAGACTGGTTTGTGATGATGAATAGATGAACTGATTAACTTTTGAAAAAAAAATCCGAATTACTTTTTTGGAGTTATGGCCCTTTGATTATTTTTTTCTGCGTTTTTAGCTTGTAAGCAAGATAACTAAAAAACTGTTTTAGGTATTGCCCTGAAACTTTACAGAATAGTTGGGGATGATGAGAAGATGAACTGATTAACTTTTGATAAAAATCCATTTTTTTTTCTTGCGTTATGCCCCTTTGAAATTTTGCTCGTTTCAAGCTGGTAAGCAAGTTATCTCACAAACTGTTTGAGCTATTGCCCTGAAACTGTACAGGCTGGTTCAGGATGATGAGTAGATGAACTGATTATCTTTTGAAAAAATCCAAATTTTTTTTATTTGGAGTTATGGTCCTTTGAATTTTTTTTTGCGTTTTAAGCTTGTAAGCAAGATAACTAAACACTGCTTGCGCTATTGCCCTGAAACTTTACAGAATGGTTGGAGATGATGAGAAGATGAACTGATTAACTTTTGACAAAAATCCATTTTTTTCTTGAGTTATGCCCCTTTGAAATTTTGCGCGTTTTAAGCTTGTAAGCAAGATATCCCAAAAACTGTTTGAGCTAATGCCCTGAAACCTTACAGGCTGGTTCAGAATGATGAGTAGATGAACTGATTAACTTTTGAAAAAAAAATCCGAAGGATTATGCCCCTTTCTTGATTTATGTCCCTTAACAAAATACTTTGAAATCTTGTAAGCAAGACATCTTAAAAACTGTTTGAGCTTTTGCCCTGAAACTTTACAGACTGGTTTGGGATGATGAGTAGATAAACTGATTAACTTTTGAAAGAAATCCGATTTTTTTTTGTTTTGAGTTATGGCCCTTTGAAATGTTCGCGTTTTAAGCTTGTAAGCAAGATAACTCAAAACCTGTTCGAGGTATTGCCCTGAATCTTTAACGAATGATTGGGGTGATGAGAAGATGAACTGGTTAACTTTCGACAACAAATCCATTTTTTTTTTCTTGAGTTATGCCCCTTTGAAATTGTGCACGTTTTAAGCTTGTAAGCAAGATATCTAAAAAAAAAATGTTTGAGCTATTGCCCTGAAACTTTACAGGCTGGTTCAGGATGATGAGTTAATAAAATGATTAGGTGAATTTGAATGCATTTGCATTTTTTGGGAACTTAATGCATGCTTGCTTAAGACAGGTTGCTCGCTTAATAGAGGTGGACACTCAGACAGGTTTGACTGTATCTCTAAAACTGTATGAGCTATTGTCCTGTAACTTAAAACACTGGTATGGGGTGATAAATAAATGACCTGATTAACTTCAGTTTTTCTTGTGTTATGTTCCTTATAATATTTCAGCATTGCAGCCAAATAGAAAAAGATATCTCAATTACTGTAAGGGACAATCAGTGTTAGGGTCACGCAGTTGGGGGCATTGTGTTTCATAAACACAGGCTCTAGTTGTTTTTGTTTTAAACAAAAAAAAATTAATTAATAAATAAAAATAAAAAAATAAACAGCAACACTAATAGCAAACAACAGGCCCATACTCACCATTAAGGCTGACACGATTAATCGTATAATCGGTTAATCGATCGATAAATCCCACAAAAAAGATTATCATTTCTGATTTGCTTTTAATCGATTACTTGATAGGTACAATTTACTACCCAAAGTTATACCTAAAATAGCTGAATGAGTGGCAAACAGTGCAGACCCTGATGAGACGCCGCATTATGCGGCGTCTCATCTGGGTCTACACTGTTTGCTCATGCATGTCTGTTCAAATATATATATGGTAAAGTGCAACATATGGTAAGAGTCATGCTCAGACAGAACGCCAGAAAGGTTAAATTATGACAGAAACATTAACGATAACTAATCGATTATCGATCGCAATGACAGGACGATAATCGATTATCTTTTCAGCTCCGATTAGCCAGCCCTACTCACCATAGCTCAGGTGGGCCCTGCCCACTGTCAGACATGCATTTTAATAAACCATAGCAACCCCCAGCCCAAGGATATTACAGATGAAATCTGGAACCAATCGGCTCAGTGACTTTATAGGAGATGTCGTTTTAACGTTATGACTACAGACGACAACGGACAACTGTCCATCCTATAAGCTCCCAGTGGCCTTCTTCAGAAAAACTGAATTACACAGAAAACTACACCGCCAAAGTCGCCATTGATTTCAAAGGAAATAATTCACATTGTGTTCACATTGGTTATTTCCTTTGAAATCAATTGCGACTTTGGCTATGTAGTTTTCTGTGTAATTCAGTTTTTCTGAAGAAGGCCACTGGGCGAAATATTAAAATTGAGTGGATATGTAAAATTAATCATATTATCATGGTTATTAATAGAAAAAGTCTCGCTATTTCAATCGATGTTTCATGCAGGTCAAAGCTATATATAGAGTCTGCAGGACAGGAATCGTGTGCTGGGTTTGGCAAACACCGAATACCCGAGTTAAACGCCGCGGAATGTGGAGTCGGCCCAGTCGGTTGCACAGGGACTACGCTGTTTGCTTAAACAGTGGCATTTAAGGGTCACATGAAATATAGTATAAGAATGCCAGGTTGCTCACGTAATAAAAAGGAAAACAATAGGCCACGCTATCACGTTCCGTCTTTCGGAAAAACTGTTTGATAGAGTCGATTGTACGAGGACTGTTCAAATATGAATGCAAGTAGAACGTTTTCTCAAGCACTAATGCGAAAATCACCTGGAAATAAATATCACAGCGTAGAAAAAAACATTTTACCTATACATTGATACCAATATTGTTAAAATCCGTCCACTTTAGCCATGCATATCGTTCGATAAACACTGTCTACTCTTGTATACTAATACAAAACATGGTTGGAAGAAGGTCAGAGTACGCCGTTGAAATACGGTCCTATATTAAGAATCGTTGTATTCTTGGTATACGGTGCAAAGACATTTTTGATGAAATATGTTCGGTTTATGGGCATAATGAAATGTCTTTTCCGACAGTTTTTCGTTGGTGTAAGAAATTCAGCTGTGGGCTAGGCTCAACAGAAGATGCACCACATGATCGTCGGCCGAAAAGAGCAACATCTGCCAAGATGGTTGCTAGAGTGAAAGAAATAGTTGCTACCGATGCACGATACACCACTAGGTAAATAGCTAGTATGGTTGGTATCTCATTAGGAGCAGCTCATACAATTCTGAAACGGGATTTGAAAATGAGAACGATCTGTGCTAAATGGATTCCCCATTTTTTGACAGATGAGCAGAAAAAGACACGCGTTCAGTGCGCCAAGAAGTTGCTTAAAAAGTTTCCAAATTACAATGCACGGTCTTTCGCTAATGTCGTCACAGGTGACGAGACATGGGTTCGCTTTTTTGAGCCAAAACGAAAGATTCAGAACAAAATATGGGCAACAAAGTATTGTAAAAGACCATGCATTGCAAAGCGGACCATGGGCGTCAAGAAGGTAATTCTTTCCAAATCAGGGCCCTGCTATTCAGGTTGCTGTGCCTAACGGCAAATCTGTAAATGCGAAGTTTTACAAGAATAAAGTTCTGCGAAAATTGAAGAAATATTTCAAAGAACGAAGACCCGCAACTGGTTTGGCCAATGTCAGATTGCTACATGACAATGCGTCATCGCACAAGGCGTTCATTGTGCAAGACTATCTGAAGCAGGAAAAGGTCGTTGAACTCCCTCACCCCCCGTATTCCCCTGACCTTGCCCCGTGAGTTTTATTTTTGTTCCCGCGGCTGAAAAATACCTTTCTGGTCGAAAATTTGTACAGCGCAAACACCTCGGTTCTGCAATATTCCAGTGCCATCATAGTATACCTCGAAAAGACTACCAAAATGCATTCAATGATTTGATCAGAAGACTGAAAGTTTGTATATCTGTTAAAGTTGACTACTTTGAGGGGACAAAATAAATTTTTCATCGAAATCTATCACGGAATCATTTTTATGTGCTTAGTTGCATTCATATTTGAACAGTCCTCGTACAATTTGTTTGCTAAGAAAGCCAGACTTTTAAAGGTGGTATCATTATTAGACATACAGCGTAGACACCCACATCGGATAGACAGTACATTCCTTCTGATCATGGTCGGCACTGTTCGCCCTATATATTCAACAAGTTTTGAACATGATTCAGGCCGTACGCAGACTCAGCAAAAAAGTGTGTGTGTGTGTGTGTTTGGGGGGGGGGGGGTTACGAATTTCAGGTATTTTTGCAGAGGGTGAAAAACTGCCTGAGTTTGAGAATTTTCCAAAAAACCTGTAAGGCGAATATTGTTGATACTTCTATAAAGTCTCTGCCTCATACAGGGAGGTGATTTTATTTTATTTTATTTCTTATTTTATTTTATTTTAATTTTTGTTTCCAAGACAACCAGTAAAAATGAGCTGTTGGACGAAAATCATATGGCAGGTAGAAGATTACATAAGGAACAGTTACATGAAACTTTTGTCAAAATATCTTGAAAGGTTTGGCAGTAAACGCCAACTGAGCTACCGAGGCCGGCCTTACGTCCAGCGTATGTCGTTTCTTTGAAATTCAAATATTATTTAAATTTTCATTCGTCAGAATTAACCTTTTTTGTACAAATGGAATCTTTCACCTTATGCATATAGCAGGAGTTCATTTCAAAATTTAGGGGTGACAGGCTGTGCTTTCATCAAAATTTATTTGGAAATTGGCTGAGTTTTTAGCAAACAGTGTAGGCCCTGATCAGACGTCGCGTTCTGCGGCGTCTGATCTAGGCCTGCACTGTTTGCCAAGGTACCCGTTTTGGGGTTTCTGGTACTCAATGGGTTAAATATGTCTTCCGTTATTGTTTTACATAAAACGAAATTAAACTAAACCGCGCAAAAAGCCCATGCGCTGGATCATTGGCAAACAGTGCATACCCAGATCAGAGTTAAAACTGTCTGCAAAAAAAGGATTTAAGGGTTACCAAGGGTTACCAAAGGAGAACCCCTTCTAGAACATACTTTACATAATGAAACCGTCGAAATCGTTGTGGGACGGAGGAGTCACTTTTGGTTTACCAAGGACGAAAACTTCAGGTTAACAAGTTCGAGAAATGAACACCCATCCAAACCCCACTTTATACATGTATGAAGAAAACGGGTTTACAGGGGTTAACATTATTTTGGCCCCGTCAAGCGATTTTGGTACTTATCGCCTATGCGAGCAGCGAAGGTTCAGGCGAGTCTGCGCATCCGCGCAGTCTCGCCGGAACCTTCGCTGCTCGCTCATACAAGCAGTGAATCAAGAGGAACCTTCAGACAGAAAGCCATATCCCTGGCCCCGCTGAATGGCTGGGCATGCGCAGTTAAAATTTGTCATGACGGAATGCTCGAAGACACAAATTCGCTTGGCGGGGCTCATTTGGTTGCCACTTTTTGTTATATTTTAAAATTTTGCAAGTTTCGCTACTTTGGACATCTCCTTCCTCATGCCCGGGACTTCCATGTTTGCTGATGTTGGCTCGGTGGGGGACGCCTATTAGTCATGATGTAGGCGTCTCTTGCCTGATGCCTCCAGTTGACCTGTCTCATGATCTGCGTCGGCCGGTGTGTGCTCGGAGGGGGATGTGCTGTGTTTGCCGGGACGTGTCCATCATCCGTTTTGGTTTCAGAACTTAGGGGCTGAGATACACGGATGAAGATTAAATATCAGAAAGGCCTCTGTATCACTAAATTTAGTATAGTTACGCCTTAATTAGCATATTTCTGCGCCAAGACTGGTTTCCCTCTTTAAATGCACGCCGGTGGGTCAAGCCTCAGATTCTATAACGGTTCCAGCGTAAAGACTTACTGAGAATTAGAGAGATATAATTCAATGTAATGTTGGTCGGTGCCTGATGCTCTGTCTCTAGTCGGGCCCATCGGAGTCTAACTGTTAGTTTTCTTTTGCTCCAGCATTTCAGTGGTTTCTTGCTGTCGAGTCCTCACCGTTGATTCATCTCTGTGGTTGTTTGATTTTTTGTGTTCACGGAGATGTTGCACTGATGAGTTAGGAGACCTTCATACGGACTGAACAAATTATTTGTCTAAATAGCGACGGAAGTTGTGGCCACGTAAAATCGGTTTAAGGTTCCTCAATACAATTATTTCACTACATTTGAGGTACTGAACAAATCATATTTGCAAATAATTACCCAAAAAGATTTTTCATCAGATGGTAGTCCATGTAAATGTAAGAATATGGAAGCAAAAGATTTTTATTCGAAAGTCACTATTTTAGTAATGTATTGCATTTTTCCTTGGTTTTGCAAAAAAAAAATTATATCTTAATACACAGAACCACAATGTGTAAAATACTATCATAGAAATTAGGCACAAGGTTGCCTTTAGGCACTGCATAGAGGAATTGCAAGTAAAATACCTAAATAGTACTGAAAATTAATGATTCCCAAAAATTTAAAAAATGTAATTATCTCACCTGGTACTATTTTTAAATTCAGTGTATGGTAGCCAAAAATGACCAGTTCTACCAATATGGCAACAAGCTCACTGAATGGGTTGGGGTGTTGAAATCGCTTGCATTTAGCTTTAAAATGATTGCCCTTCTTCGGTGTTTTTAGTACTTCATTTTATATATTTCATTCATGCAATTCAGTATATCAATGTATGCATTCATTGCACCAAAGTTTCACTGTGTTACTGATTGTGTTTACAGGATGGGTGCTTTGATACTGGAACTATATCAAAAACAAAAAAAGAAAATGTAATTAAGATAAGCCAACAGTATATCCCCATATTTGAACTTAAGGAATGAAAGCAGCCTGTTCAGCACCAGACACTTTGTACAAAGGCTTCTGATCACTGCCAATAACTGCGGTGTTATAGAAATGATTTTTACCCATTGATTTGTTAAGCAACCATAAACAAATAATTTATTTTTAGACAGGTGAACTTCTGGACAACACAAAGTTTTTTATTTATCTAATCCAATTAATGATCTGTTGTGTCACCTACTTACCAATGTGTAGGCTGGTAAAAACTCATAGAAGCCCAATGCATTCAATATGTTAAGATGAAAAAAAAATTTTAGAAAATCCCCTTTTTTCAATTTGTTTACTTGTAGCTGGGCTGAACAACACAAACCGGACAATGTTACACGTAAAAAACTAGTTCGAAAATGAATGCATACTATTAATAAATTAACGAACATATTATGTTAGAAAGTATGTGAAAGTAATTGCAAGACAGTTTCAAATATAAATATTATGTTTTAAATAAAAAACACTGGGGTACTATTGTTATTATTGTGAAATTAGTTTCAAGGCGTATGAATATGATATTTTGGCAAGAAGATGGATATCTCTTCAATTTGACAGCTACAATAATTTATCAGTGATGACAGGCTTGAAAAAATAGGCAATGTCATAATGTTATATGCAAGAAGAAGGCTACATACGAGTAGCTGAATTTTCAAGGTATATTCATTGATGATGGGCAAAATAAAATGTGGAAGGCATAATTGATGAAATCTGAGCATTTCAAATTTACCGCAAAAATAAAGATGGCGGCGCCCACGAAGAAAAACATGTCAAAAAAAAATCAGGTTTTGAATTCAGGTAGGCTTTTTGATAGAAAGCTTTGTCCGAGTCTCTAATAATTGATGTGAACTATTGATCTGCAGCTGTTTTAGTAACTTTTAAAAAGTCTGGAAAGTGATTCATTTTTTCCCGGTAAAAGTGAAAAATACAGAATTTTATTTATTTTCAAAGGCACAGAGATGTTGCTAATGCAAGAAAGTACTTGCTGTAATAACCGTTGGTACCTCCAAACCTTCTTCTTCTAAGACAGGCATTTTAAAAGAAAATCAGGATCATATTTTGGGAAAAAATAACATGCAAATCTGACACCAAAGCCCCCCAGTGGAATTCGTTTCACTGACCTTCCAAGGCGGTTCTTCTGTTGCTATTTATTTTTGTTATGGTTTGTCTTTGGGTGTTTGTGAAGCTTATGTTATTTTGTTTTGGATAGCCAATTGGTCATTTTGTGGGAAACTAACTGTCCTTTTGGCTTCCCGCTATTGATGTTCCCATTAGGGTCTGTTGTTTCATGTTTGTGTTTCTTTCCCTTTGGTGTCTCTGATGGGAGCTGTGGGTTAATTGTATCGATTCCTGATCGTTGCCTTCACTTCTATTTTATTCATTATTTGGCTTATTTCTGCTCCAAAACAAAGGTTATGGGTACTCGTTAGAACCGCCTCATTGAGGCGGTTCTAACGAGCACCCATAACCTATGACTGATTCGATTTCGATTCGATTTGATGTTTAACGTCCCCGTCAACACTGTAAAGGTCATTTTGGAGACGTTGCTTCCAATTTTGTGAGACTTTTACCCGACATTGAGATGAAATGACATCTCAAGCCCTGTCGCCAAATGAAACACATAGGGTTTATTAGCATGGGTGGTCCCGCCTCGCACCGCGGTTCCTGGACATGCTTAGATCCTCTAAGTGGTTTACCGGTACTAGTGTGCGGGCCTGATTCAACCTATGACTGAAGTATAAATAAGAAAAGTATAAAAAAAATCATAGGAAAAGTAGCCATTTTGGAGATAGAGAAGAATGACCTATGTCACACGGACGTGTAATCGTAATAAGCTAACAACATACCTGAATTCTAGCCTCGCTGAGGTTTATTTTAGCTGCAAGTTCCTCTCTGACGAAGATATCCGGGTAATGAGTCCTGACAAACAGTTCTTCCAAAGAGGCCAGTTGGCAAGGTGTGAATGAGGTACGCTGTCGTCGCTGAATAAAATGAATAGATACAATTACTTTCATTTTCTTGGACTTATGATCTGTCAGGTTAAAGCCCCACTTTATATCGAGAAAATGGAGCTCCTAAAGGGATTCATTGTTTTCGCGATTTTTGCTAAATAAATGTAGCACCCTTTAACAAGCCCCCAGTTTGGGCTGCCTGAACGAGGGGGTTTGAATGGCCACCACAGTTTATGTGTGAAACAAATATAAGGAATATAACCATATTTAGGCCCCCGCCCATAGGGGCTTGAAGAAATACATGGGCTGCATGATGCTTCCACGCAGAGCTGAATCAGGCCCGCAGACTAGTACTGATAAATCGCTTAGAGGATCTAAGCCTGTCTAGGAACCGCGGTGAGAGGCGGACCGTCCATGCTAATAAACCCTATTGGTTTCATTGGGCGACAGGGCTTGAGATGTCATTTCATCTCAATGTCGGGTAAAAGTCCCACAAAATTGGAAGCAACGTCTCCAAAATGACCTTTACAGTGTTGACGGGGACGTTAAATCTCAAATCAACCAACCAAATAACACCATATTTATTGAGAAAATATCATTTTCAGAGAAACTTACTCATATACGCTTAGTGTCTCAGTTTTGAGACATTTGCAGTGTAGACCCATATCAGACATCTTATCTGCGTCTACACCGTCTGCTTAATAACATATTTTTGTACAAACCTTTAGTGGTGTAGTGGTTATGCCACTCGCCTGGTAAACCAGGGGTCGCAGGATCGATCACGGGCTTCTCCCAACCTTTCGGATGAGTCTTTAAACCGAGATCCCGCCTCCGTATGACCTTAGCTGTTGATGAGACGTAAAACTCAAACACACACTCACTCCCTCCCTCACTCACCAAAACCAACCTGACACCCCTATAATTGGAAATAGACCATTTCAAACTTATAAGGTGGCAGAATTCATTGTCATATATGGGTTAAAAGACAGGTTCATCACGCAAAACACGCCTTTATATTTTTGAACCCCTCGAACCCCAATTTTACATAGCAAAACTGGGGTTTGTAGGGGTAAACCTTATTTTTCTTATTTCTACTAAGATATAGATTGTGGGTACTCGTTAGAACCGCCTCATCGAGGCGGTTCTAACGAGTACCTACAATCTATATTTTGAGCTGAAAGAAGAAAAATGTCACACTTTTTCATCTCAAAATTTTCATTTTTTCGGCGATAAATGTTACAATGTTTTGGTATAAGCATGTTTTCGTAATGTAACTCATCCTAATCGACAGCGTGTAGGGGGCCAAATATTTGAAATCCTATGAAAACTTTGCAAGAGGACAACCGCCGTTCATTATTTTATTAATATAATGTTATTATTCGTATTATTTCATATTGGCCCAGTTACAGGTCCTCGGTCTGCTGTATTGGCCTCGGCCAACATAGCAGACCTCAGACCTCTAACTTGGCCAATACGAAATTACTAGATTAATGACAATTTTATTAAATTAAGTAATTAAAAAAAAGATTATTGTATACCCCTGTAACAAGTTTTCTTTGTACATGTTTTGACCTCCGGTTTATATTGGTTGAGCTGGTATTTATACGGATGACCGCCGATCAATACAAATGATAGTCAATTAATAATATCGATTTTTAATTGACTATCCTGTTTTGTTCGGAGGTCATCCGTATTAACGCTGAGGTCAAAAATTAATAATCCTGTTTTTAATGATGTCAATTAATAAAATTGTCATTAATTAAGTACATGTAGTTTCATATTGTCCCAGTAACAGGTCCTTGTTCAGTTGCATTGGCCTCGGCCTTCGGCCTCGGGCCAATACAGCAGATCTCGGACCTGTAACTGGGCCAATACGAAATCACGTGATTTATAACATTGTAATATGACTAATGTGATTACTAATTTTGTTAAAACCTTTATTTTAATACATTTGTATAAGAAGGAAACAAATCGAGACACAAACAGCGCAAACGTTGACGCCATTGTGTAACAAATTTCAAGTGTTTGGACATTTCGGCACATGACCGTCGGACGCGGCTTCTGATCAGGATCTATATGGTATGCATAAAATAGAAATCGATTTGTGAAACTTACAATATATAAAACTAATCAGACACCCTTTAAAGTGACAGCAGGTAAACAAGTCCTTACAAAGGAACATCCCTGAAAAAGCACTTAAGGGGAATGGGAACACCTTCAGGGGAGGCAACTCCTGCAAAACGGTATTTCTGATCCCGTATCAATAGGGGTCAACTGTTAAAGGAAAGACTTTGCTCCTGAGGAACAAATTCTTTTTTTAAGAGTAGACCCCTTTGTAAGTGGGACATGGCGTATAGAAAAGCGAACAGGAAGTCCCGAAAGTTGTCTCTCTTTGACAAATGGCGGAAAATGTGCCAGGTGTCCCATTTCCCCTAACTTTGATAAAACTGAGTTTTTCAGGAGTATATATCTTGCTTATTTTTTATCAAAAGCATCGGTTTCATCTCTAGTGCTTCTGGGCTAAGCAGAACCCGTCGGAACTTTTGAGTACTGGTAAACCGCTTAGAAGGTGAAAGCCTGTCCAGGAAAAGTGGCGTTTTCTTTAGCGGTAGGGCTTGAGATGTTATTTCTTCTCATTGTCGGGTAAAAATTCACAAATTCGGAAACAGCGTCCCCAAAATGACATAAATAGTGTTGACGGACGGGGACGTAAACCTGAACACAAACAAACAAAACAAAACTTTAGATTTTCGGTACCTGTAAGAACCGCCACATTAAGGCGGTTTTAACGGATACCCACACTCTATGTTTTGAGTATTTATAAGAAAAAAATCTCATATTAAAAACAAAAACTGAAAAAAGAAAGAAAAAGAACATAACAAACAAACAAACATACAAAAAAAAAAAAAACGTTTTTCTCACAGTCAAGTCAGATACAGCTATCTCCAATGGGTATGTTTTCTTAATAATATTGCCTCAAGCTATAAGACTGATGATTCCATGTGTCCTACATTATGATAACACACCCGTGTGACAAAGTGTATTTTTTCTCATCCCAAAAATGGCTATTTTCTGATGAAAATCTGTGATATATTACTTATTGTTACTGCAAGCATAGGTTGTCGGTGCTCGTTAGAACCGCCTCATTGAGGCAGTTCTAACGAGTACCCACAACTTATGTGTTGGAGCAGAAATAAGAAAAAATAATGTTTACCCCCGTAAACCCCAGTTTTCTCTATATAAAAAGGGGTTAAAGGGGTGTTCATTTCACGGACTTGTTCACGTGCTGTACAGTCCAACCTCAATGGCTCGAATGCATCACATTTACATGCCCGTGAAATGAACACCGCCCTTAACCCATTATTATATTGAGAAATGTAGGGTTTACGGGGGTATACAATATGGTTTACGGGGGTATACATTATGTATCAATATCTGCTTCAAAGTGTAGGTTGTGGGTACTCGTTAGAGTGCCTCAATGAGGCACCTACAGCCTATCTAACGAGCATCCATAACATACTTTTGGATTATTAATAGAAAAATATCACAAATTTTAATCAGAAAAAGTAACCATTCTGGGGAAATTAACTCATTTCAGACCGGGGTACCCTGACAAACAGTGCAGGCCCAGATCAGACAACGCAGAATGCGGCGTCTCATCAGGGCCTCCACTGTTTGCTAAAAGTTCAGTCATTTTCCAAATAAATTTTGAAGAAAACACAACCTGACACCTCTAAATTTTGAAATGGACTCCTGCCATACATAAGGAGGAAAATTTCATTTGGTACAAAAAGGGTAAAAGTGGGATATTTTTTCAGAAAAAGATAGTTCGAGTCATTGAGAGTTTATCGCATTACCAGGCCAGGAGGCATAATACGGATTCATTTCAAATTTTCTTTAAAATAAAATATTTGTATGTCATATGTACTCATTAGAATTGCCTCGACGGGTTGATCGGCCCCCGCCAATCGGGGCTTGAAGAAATATATGGGCTGCAAGATGCTTCAACGCAGAGCTGAATCCGACCAGCACACTAGTACTGGTAAACCGCTTAGAGGATCTAAGCCTGCCCAGGCAAAGCGGTGCGCACGAGTCGGACCGCCCAATGCTTATAAACCCTATTGGTTTCATTAGGCGACAGGGCTTGAGAAGTCATTTCATCTCAATGTTGGGTAAAAGCCCCACAAAATTGGAAGCAACGTCTCCAAAATGACCTTTATAGTGTTGACGGGGACGTTAAACCTCAAATCAAACAAGCACACTAATGAGTGTACACAACATACCATTTTAAAAGAAAATCCCTTAAATATTCTGAATATATTTATATCTGCCGTAATGGGAAGAATTTTTGTACATTTAGATAATATACCTTGTGCTGAAATGGCGTTTATCTTATCTCTGAAACTAGCATTTTTCGGATAAAAATGTTTGATAGTATTCTTATTTTTAGTCCAAATATAACTTATGGGTGTTCGTTAGTACCGCCTTATTGACGCGGTTCTCACCAGTACCCGCAATCTATATTTAGACCACAAATAAGACAAATAATAAATTCCCTCTTAAACCCCAGTTTTCTCTATGGGTCCCGTCAAGCGATTTTGGTACTTATCGCCTATGCAAGCAGCGAAGGTTCAGGCGAGCCTGCGCATCCGCGCAGTCTCGCCAGAACCTTCGCTGCTCGCTCATACAAGCAGTGAATCAAGAGGAACCTTCAGACAGAAAGCCATATCCCTGTCCCCTCTGAATGGCTGGGCAGGCGCAGTTAAAATTTTTAATAAATTCGCTTGGCGGGGCTCATACAAAGTGGGGTTTAGTGGGGGGGGGGTTCATTCACAGACTTGTTAATCTGATGAAGGGATCCAAGAGCAAGTTAGAAACGGCCATTGTAAACCTGGGTTCAGTGTACAAGCCACTGAAGAGTACCCCATGGAATCTTCCTCCTTATATGAGCCCCGCCAAGCGAATTTGTGTCTTCGAGCATTCCGTCACGACAAATGTTAACTGCGCATGCCCAGCCATTCAGAGGGGCCAGGGATATGGCTTTCTGTCTGAAGGTTCCTCTTGATTCTCTACTTGTATGAGCGAGCAGCGAAGGTTCTGGCGAGACTGCGCGGATGCGCAGGCTCGCCTGAACCGTCGCTGCTCGCATAGGTGATAAGTACCAAAAAACGCTTGACGGGGCCCATATATGGCAGTTCATTTCAAAATTTAGGGGTGTCAGGTCACTCAGGTGGTGGTTTCTAAAATTTTGTTTAGAAGATGGCTGAACATTTTTGCAAATAGTGTAGACCCTGATCAGACGCCGCGTTTTGCGGCGTCTGATCTGGGCCTGCACTGTTTGCCAATTACCCGTTTTGGGGGTTTCTGGTACAAAAAGGATTAACAGTTCATGGGTGAAGGTTTGTAAAACACCAACCTGTCTTGGGTTACTTATGAGGTATGGCTGTAGCTCTAAATTCTCTGGAACGATCGGAGACTTGGTAGTTTTGTCCGCTTCATTTCCAGACTTCACTTTCAAAGAACCTTAAATAACAAATATAGAAGGTCTGACATGAGCGGCTACATCATAAGAATTTTTTAGACGAGCTCATGGCGAGTGTAGTAAATTTCATATGAAATTACCAAGAGTGTAAAACTCATTTCATTACAATAACATACCCCGGCGACATAGTGCATTTTTTCACATCTCCAAAATGGCTACTTTTCTGATGAAAATCCGTGAGATTTTTCTTTTTTGTACTGCAACCATAGGTTGTGGGTGCTCGTTAGAACCGCATCATTGAGGCGGTTCTAACGAGTACCAATTACCTATGTCTTGGAGCATAAATACGCAAAATAATGTATAAATAGGATTTTATTGCTGAATTTCAAAAGGAAGTCATGGTGTTACGCACCAGTAACCGTGTTTTATTACAAGTGTGTCACCATGTTTATTTATTTATTCATTTATTTATTTATTTACCGGCCCCGATAGCTCAGTTGGTAGAGTGTCCGCTCCGGGGAACGGGAGGTCTCGGGTTCGATCCCGGGCCGCGACATACCAAAGTCGTTAAAAATGGTACTAGCTGCTCCTCGCTTGGCACTCAGATTTACGAGGTAGAGCTAGGACTGGTCCATCCAGTGTCAGGATGATGTGACTGGGTGTGGTATCATGTAATGTGTCTGGGACATGATACTTCAGTGAGGCAGCACTATAAACGTGAGCATTGAGCTCCCTGTCGCAACCAGACACCGTCGTGATATGACTGAAAAATTGTTGAAAGCGACGTTAAACCCGAATTCGCACACACACACACACACACACACACACACACACACACATTTATTTATTTATTTATTTTTGACTTGACGTTAACCACTAATCAACAGCGATGTTATATGATAAAAATATATGCAGTAGAAAACTAAGTTTGGTGCTGTATATTCATTACGAAAACACGCCTATACAAATACATTGTAAATTTTACCGCCGAAAAAAAACCTAAATTTTTAGATGATTAATTGTTATATTTTTCTTATTTCTGCTCAAAATATAGATAGTGGGTACTCGTTGGAACCGCCTCATCGAGGCGGTTCTAACGAGTACCCACAATCTATATTTTAGAGCAGAAATAAGAAAAATAATGTTTACCTGTAAACCCCAGTTTTTCTATATAAAGTGGGGTTCAAGGGGGACAAAATTATATAGACGTGTTTTCGTGATGGTAAAATATAATTTTTCCCAGACAAAAAAATGCAATATCCAATGATTTTGTTACCTTTGGCGTCAATTGTTATTATTATTATTATTAATTACTATTATTATTATGATATCACAATCATTATAATTGTCAATAAATTAATAATTTCGTAAAACAAATTAAAAAATTATAAACAACAACATTAAATGAGATAATGTCATTAGTAACCAGGCAAATAATATTATGAATAAGTATGAAAATAACAGCAATAAACAAAACCTGGAAATGGAATTCATCTTTTTTCTTCTACTCGCACTTACCTTTATCGTTTTCCATTATTTTATGTAAATGGAAGCATTCATTGAAAAGGCTAAGCTCTTTAATTTAAAGACTTCTCCAAGACATTAGAATTACCATATATACTAATCGTGCGAAGACGTTCTCTTGCTGCATTTAGATGGCCCACTGATGGCACATAGTGCTGTCATTCATGACACCACATTCGTGTCCTAAAATGGTGTCTTTCATATATCTCTAAAACTAACGTTTTCCAGATGAAAAATGTTCGGTATTTTATAGCCCCACTTTAAAAAAGTGGGGGCTATATTGGATTTGCCTTGTCCTCCTGTGATTCCGTAATTCCGTGCTTCCGTTATTCATCATAACTCAAAAACCGTTTGACGTATTTTCAAGAAACATCACACAGATGTAAAGCACCATGAGACAATGTGCAGAGCGCATGAATCATAACTCTGGATTGCCTACTTTTGGTGTTATTGCCCTTTGAACATTGAAAAAATTCCGTTATTCATGATTATCAAAAACCGTTTGAGGTGTTATCATGAAACTTCACACAAATGTAAAGCACTATGAGACGATGTGCCAAGCCCATGAACCATAATTCTGGATTGCCTACTTTTGGAGTAATTGCCCTTTGAACATTGAAAAATGGCAATGTTAACCTTGTCCGCTCCATAACTCAAAAACCGTTTGAGGTATTTTCATGAAACTTCACACAAATGTAAAGCACTATAAGACGATGTGCAGAGCGCTTGAACTTTAACCCTGGAGTGCCTACTATTGGAGTTATTGCCCTTTGAACATTGAAAATGGCAATTTTAACCTTGTCCGTTAAATAACGCAAAAACCGTTTGAGATATTTTCATGAAACTTCAAACAAATGTAAAGCTCCATGAGACGATGTGCAGAGCATGTGAACCATAACTCTGGATTGCCTTTTTACCGATTTTAATTAGTGGCTGAAAGCTGAAAACATTTTTTCTTTTATTTTTCTTTTCTGATAGCGCAATAGCGGGGCTGTAGTCAGATCCTCTGACAGTTCTAGTTTTTTTTATTTCGAATGCAAATATAAATTTTTGCTGCTCGTTATAACTGCCCTAATGAGGCGGTTCTAAAGAGCAACCACAATGAATGTTTTGAGAAACATAATGAATTTCCAATAACTCCAGTTTTCTTTATATCACATCACGAAAACATGCCTATATAATTCTGACCCCCTTAGACACCACTTTTATATAGTAAAACTGGGGTTTACAGGGGTAAACCGTATTTTCCTTATATCTGCTTGAAAGCATAGATTGTTGGTACTCGATAGAACCGCCTCGTCGAGGCGGTTCTATCGAGTCCCTACAATATATGCTTTGAGCAGAAATAAGAAAAAAAATCACAATTTTTCAATTTTAAAATTTCATTTATTTTTATTTTATTTATTTATTTATTTATTTATTTATTTTTTTTTTGCTGAAAAATTGACAATGTATTTGTATAGGCGTGTTTTCGTAATGAAGTGGGGTAAACAGGGTGAACGTACATGGACTGGTTATCCTGATGATGACACATCACGAAAACACGCCAATAATTTTGATCCCCTTTAACCCCACTTTTATACACTAAACATTACGAAAAACACGCCTATACAAATACACTGTAAATTTTACCGCCTTAAAGATGAAAAATTTAAGATGAAAAATTGTGATATTTTTCTTATTTCTGCTCAAACTATAGATTGTCGGTACACGTTAGAACCGCCTCATCGAGGCGGTTCTAACGAGTACCCACAATCTATATTTTAGAGCAGAAATAAGAAAAATAAGGTTTACCCCTTTAAACCCCAGTTTTACTATATAAGAGTGGGCTCGAGGGGGTCAGAATTAAATAGGCGTGTTTTCGTGATGACTGGGGTTTACTTGGGTAACATGTTGTGTCTTTATTAACCCTTTTTGTACCAAATGGAGTCTTCCTCCTTATATATAGCAGGAGTCCATTTCAAAGTTAAGGGATGTCAGGCTGAGTTTTCATCAAAATTTATTTGGAAAATCATTGAACTTTTTAGCAAACAGTGGAGGCCCTGATCAGACGCCGCGTTCTGCGGCGTCTGATCTGGGCCTGCACTCTTTGCCAGGGTACCCGTTTTGGGGGTTTCTGGTACTAAATGGGTTAATTAACTACTATATATGTATACTATTCATATGTTGAAATCGGCTCGTGCAATATCGGTGACGTTTCTTACTTCGTACACATACACAACTAACCTCGGCGAATATTAATAGCCTCGTGTCAATGCCCATGACCGTTCATTAATACAGAAATGCTAGAATATGACTGAGTAAAGGTTGGTCGCGTGAGATGACGTCAACTAACTTTTGTAAACTTCAATTCGGACATCCTATTCGCCAAAAGTCTGTGGATTATGACGGTGAAAAGAAAGTCGGCTGGATACGCTAGAAATGGAGAAAATATGTTAGGACCTCGGACGCTACCAACATTTAACTAAACTTTCATCCGAAGAAACGGACCAGGAGATGCGTGAATGCATTGGTGTTGAGGACCAGTACAAAATTCAGAGTTAACTGACCTGGCTCGGACTTGCACAATACTAAAGCATAAAAAAACAGCGGAAAATGATTCAAAAGTGTTTTTTGCAGAGGATTGCGTCGAGTTTTAAAGTGTCAATGATCAGGTAACTATGTATTGGCCCAGGTACTTGTCTCACTCTGCTGCATTGATACTCTGCTAACTGGTAATTAATAAAAATGTCATTAATCAAGTGATTTCGTATTGGCGTGTTAGAGGTCGAGGTCATCTGTATTTCTATACGAATGTGCTATCTTAATGCACAACAGACACTGCGATATATAAAAATAGAAAACACCAGAACAAGAACAAAGAACCATCAATACAATGATATAACACCATCTAATTTTATTAAAAGAAATCCCCGGGTCTGTGACACTCAACGGGGTATCTGTCAGTTGCTGGGAAGAGTCATTCTTAATCGACTGAATGCAACCAGAAGTGAAGGCAATGGTCAGGACCGATATAACTACCGAACTTCTCCTACCATAGACACCTAAAACCTTGTAAAGTCGAAAGCCAGTGTGGACTGAGGAAGGACAGAGGAACAATTTGCATGATCTTCACACCAAGGCAACTTCTAGAAAAATGCCAGGAATAGAATGCGACCTCTAGATGACCTTTGCACCAAATTCATAACGTTCTACGACAGTTTTTTGCTCGTGTCCAAAATGGTGATGAGTTATCTTACAAATAGAGCCAAGCGAGGCTGTGTACTAGTTGCAATGCTGTTAAGCATGATAGTTTCTGCCATGCTCACCTATGCTTTTCAGGTGGGTGGCAATTATATACCTATTAAAGATCGCTTTGATGACAATCATGTCAACCTAAGAAGGTTGCAAGCTAAATCCAATGTGTAGACAAAGGTGCCGGAAGAGTTACATGACAAAGGGTGCTCCAACAGAAGAGAAGATACAAAAAGGTGTAGCTCAAGTATCTCACTACTGTTATAGCTATCACCTCACAGTCAGCATCAAAATTATCAACCAGCTTCTAGCATGACTAACAAAGAGCCTACCACCACAGTGAAAGGCCAAAATCGCAAATAGTAAATACGTTCAATTACATTGGAAGTAGATGCACATTATGAAGAGTCGTGAACATTGGTGAAGATCTCAATGCGAGGTTTGCCAAAGGTACCGCCGCAGTTGGCTGAGTACATGTTAATGTTAGGAATCACAGTGGAATCAGGCTTGCACTACCACTGAACTTTCTAAATTATTAACTTCCTGTCTTACTGCTATTAAAACGCATGTAATTAAATATTGTGATAAAGTCTTTGAAAGATCAGGAAGAAATCTGTTTTGGTCTATAAAAAATTCGAATGAGGTTTTAAATAAATTGAAATCTAGACATTTTCGTGCTTCTAGTCTGTCTACCTACGATTTTTCCACTCTTTACACTACACTTCCTCATAATCTTATAAAAGAAAAGCTTAATGATTTAATTGAATGGGCTTTTCACAGAGAAGATTCTCTCTATCTTGCATGTAATGTCAGAAATGCATTTTTCACTTCTAAAGAGCATAAGAATTATACACTTTGGTCATGTCAGAAAGTGTGTGATGCACTCACCTTTCTACTTGACAATATTTATATTAGATCCGGTACTAAGTTATTTAGACAAATTGTGGGTATTCCGATGGGTACTAATGCGCACCTCTTGTGGCTGATCTGTTCTTGTATTGTTATGAAAGAGACTTCATTTTGTCGCTTTCCATTGATAACCAATCTGAAATTATTGAAGCTTTTAGCTCTACTTCTAGATATTTAGATGATTTATTAAATGATCTGATACCGAGGCCCCGTTTTTGGATTTACATCTCTCTATTGTAGATGGATTTGTTTCGTGCAAAATTTATGATAAACGCGATGACTTTGATTTTGAGATTGTAAATTTTCCTTTTTTGGATGGTGATGTTCCTCGTGCGCCATCCTATGGCGTTTATATTTCGCACTTAATTCGATTTGCTAGAGTGTGTAGTCATGTAACTGACTTCAACAATCGTAATAAATTATCAACGGCTAAACTCCTTAATCAGGGTTATCGGTACCATAAACTACGCAAAGCCTTTTCAAAATTTTATAGACGCCATTCTGATTTAATTTCAAAATTCAATATTGGACTTAAATCTCTTCTGCAACAAGGTCTATCGGAACCCGAATTTTATGGTGACTTAGTATATAAATTCAGAAAAATATATAACCGCAATGACTTCAGCACCCAATTTCGTACCCCCGCCCATAGGGGCTTGAAGAAATATATGGGCTGCACGATGCTTCCACGCAGAGCTGAATCCGGCCCGCACACTAGTACTGGTAAACTGCTTAGAGGATCTTAGAGCCTGCCCAGGAACCGCGGTGCGAGGCGGAAGTCCATGCTAATAAACCCTATTGGTTTCATTGGGCGACAGGGCTTGAGATGTCATTTCATCTCAATGTCGGGTAAAAGTCCCACAAAATTTGAAGCAACGTCTCCAAAATGACCTTTACAGTGTTAACGGGGACGTTAAACCTAAAATCAAACAAAAAACAATTTCGTAAAATCATTCTTCGATATAAAAAGATTGGGTACAATATGGATATTATACGACAGACTGCATGCATGGTAGTTAACCCAATCACGGTTGGCAACTTTGCTTCCCTCTTTAATTGCACGCCGGTGGGTCAGGCCTCAGATTCTATGACGGCTCCAACGTGAAGGCTTATTGAAAATTAGAGAGATAATGTTGGTTGGTGCCTGATGCTCTGTCTCTGGTCGGGCTCATCGGAGTCTAACTGTTGGTTTTCTTTTGCTCCAGCATTTCAGTGGTTTCTTGCTGTCGAGTCCTCACCGTTGTCTCACCTCTGTGGTTCTTTGATTTTTGTGTTCACGGAGATGTTGCATTGATGAGTTAGGAGGCCTTCATGCGGACTGAACAAATTATTTGTCTAAATCGCGACGGAAGTAAGGGCGAGGATTGTGGCCACGTAAAATCGATTTAAGCCCCCCAGTGGAAATCTTCCACTGACCGTTCCAAGGCGGCTCTTCTGTGGCGATTTATTTATGTTGTTGTTTGTTACTTACTGTGTGGATCACTTGTGTCTTTTGGTTTTGGATGGCCATATGGCCATTTTGTGGGAAAGTAACTGTCCTTATGGCCTTCCTTTGTTTGGGTTTCCATTATGGTCTGGTCGCTTAATGTTTGTATTTCTTTCCCTTTGGTGTCTTTTATGGGTGGAGTAAGTTAATTGTATCAATTCCTGATCTTTGTTTTACTTCTACTTTGATACAAAGCTTAAAGTCTACAAAGACTTGATCGTTCTCATTTCAATTGTTGTGCTACCAACACTATCATATGCGAAACATGAACAGTTAAGCAGCGACATGCCAAAGCATTGAACCACTTTCCTACAAGCTGTCTTAGAAAACCTTTAAAGATAGAAAAAAAACAGGATTCCAGGCACAGAAGCTCTGAAAAGAGTTAAGTGTACATATCCTTCCGAAACTGGCAGAGTTTGCTGGACAGACCATGTTACGAGGATGGCCGAGGAAAGTTTGCCAAAGAAAATCCTGTGTAGAGAACCAGGAGTGGGAAAACACTCCTATGGTGGTCAGAAGAAGTGATATAAGGATACCCTCAAAATAGAAGTGAAGGCAATGATCAAGAATCGATACACTCCGCCCATCAGACACAACAAAGGGAAAGAAACACAAACATTAAAATAAGTAGACCCTAATGGAAACATCAATAGCGGAAAGCCAAAAGGACAGTTATTTTCCAACAAAATGACCAACTGGCTATCCAAAAACACTCAGAGATAAATCATAACAAAAATAAACTGCAATTGAAGGACCGCATTGGAACGGTCAGTGAAAATAATTTCACGGCTATGTGTGTGTGTGCGGGGGTGAGCTTAAATCGCGTTTACGCGGCCGCAATCCTAGCCTTTATTTCCGTCGCGGTTTAGACAAATACCACACGAAACAACTGAAATATAAACCAACAGACGGACTCCGGTTAGCCCTCTGTGAACAAGGCCAATCTGCTATCCAAGCCGAAATGACAAAAACAACACTTACATGCAGACGAAGTATAAGACAATAATCTACAACAGAAGTACCGCCTTGCAACGGCCTGTGGAAATTTTTTCACTTGGGGCTTAAATAGATTTTACACGGCCGCAATCCTCGCCCTTACTTCTGTCACGATTTAGACAAATAGTTCATTCCGCATGAAGGCTTCCTAACTCATCAGTACAGCATCTCCGAGAACACAAAAATCAAACGACCACAGAGATGAAACAATGGTGAGGACTCGACAGCAAGAAACCACTGAAATGCTGTAGAAAAAAAAATAAAACCAACAGTTAGACTCCGATGGGCCCAGCCAGAGACAGAGCATCAGGTACCAACCATCATTACATAATAAGTGAGCCTTTACGCCAGACCCATCGGGGTGCAAATAAAGAGGCAAGCAAAGTTATCAACCGTGATTGGGCTAACAACCATGCATGCAGTCTGCCGTATAACATTTACATGTATGTTGTACCATATATTTTTATAATAAAGAATAATTTTACGAAATTGGGTACTGAATTCATTACAATATATATTTTTCTGTATTTATATACTTAGCCACCATAAACTTCGGGCCCCGATAGATCTTTGTTGCCGAAGAGATTCAAGTCCCACAATGAATTTTGAAATTTTTGAAATTAAATTGGAATAACGTCTATAAATTTTAGAAAAGGCTTTGCGTAGTTTATGATACCGATAACCCTGAGTAAGAAGTTTAGCAGTTAACTATTTAGTACGATTGTTGAAGGCAGTTACCTGACTAGACAAAATGGGGCAAATCGAATTAATTGCGAAATATAGACGCCATAGGATGCCGCACGAGGAATATCACCGTCCAGAAAGATTGTTCGATTCACGAACGTAGTTCATAGAAATTTACGAATTATCGTCTGATCACATGATCAGCAAGATGCAATTAGTATCTCATAACAAAATTTCAATAGACAAATTCTGTTTGATACCAAATATTTTAAACTAATATTAAATTTCGAGCACGACCGGGGCGGAACAAAGCAAATGCGAGTTAAACAATTGCGACCCGGAGCCAATTGCTGATGCACTAAGCTTTGATTTCTAAATGTACATTATAAGACTAAATTACAAGCAAAGTCTGCTGGTGACGTATTTTTTTTAACTTATTGCAAGATGCTCGTTTTAAAAGAAAAGCAAAGATTCACTTGGTTCATCTCGCTGTACACATACCCTTAGATTAAATTAAAAACAATATTTATGTTTAATAATAATACAATAGGTAAAATAATTTTGTGATCATGTTACGGCTGCTTCAAAACAGTCGATCGGTAGAACTTAGCAAATTGCCTTACTAAATCAAATAGTATTAATAAAAACTGATACTTGGCGGTTTGACCTTAATGTTGAACTAAATGTTGTGCTGCGTAAAAGTAACAGAATATAAGTGTATGAAGTTGGCTTGGAGTTTGGAGTATGGAGTTTGGAATTCGATTTATTCCGTAGTAGTAAAGTATAGTAAAATATTAGTGAATGTTAGGCAAAATCGATATTCCAACCTCCTTATATATAGTCGAAGTCCATTTCAAAATTTAGGGATGTCAGGTTGTGTTTTCTTCAAAATTTATTTGAAAAATGGCTGAACTCAAGTTTTTGCAAACAATGCAAGTTTTTGCAAACAATGTTGACCCTGATCAGACACCGGGTTTAATCTTGGCCTGTGCTGTTTGCCAAATATCCGTTTTAGGGTTTCCATGACAAAATGGGTTAATACTGATAAAAAATATTGTAATAAATCATGGGTTGTTTCTTGTTCAATTTCAGTCCGCAACCCTGAATGTTTTGAAAACAAAAAAAAAAAAAAAAAAAAAAAAACATGCAAGGAAAATGGGTAAATACAAGTAATAAATTAAATTTACGTTTATAGAAGTACAGTGGAACTTCGATGGCTCGAACACCGATGGCTCGTTTACCATGGCTGCGTCGAACCCGTTCTTGAGCCCCTAGGGAAATCCTCTACATAAAAAATAGTGGGGAAAATTTAGGAGATTTTCGATTTTTATATTACAAATGTTCGCTGTGTATACTCATTAGAATCGCCTCGATGAGGCGATTCTAATGAGTATACCAGCATACATTTTTTATTATGAAATACCGAAAAGATGTCTAAAAGTATCTCATTATGCTTCCTGAAAGTAGCCCTCAGTGGCTCGAATTACCACTGTCTCGAACAAATTTTTGGGGTTCCTAAGGTGTTCGAGCCATCGAAGTTCGACTGTATGAATAACATCGGATCACAAGAACAGTAAGTGAACACCTTCGGGTTCTCTGAGGTGGTTCTAACGAGTACCCACCATATTTGCTTTGAAGCGGAAGAAAAGGGAAATAATGCATACTATGTAAACCAAATACTTCTATATATAAAAAGTGGGGACTGTTACACGGCCAATAGGAGTCTAACTGTTGGCTTTCTTTTGCTCAAGCATTCTGCCGAGTCCTCACCGTTGTTTCATAGCCGTGGTTGATTGGTTTTTGAGTTCTCGGAGATGTTGCACTGATGAGTTAGGAGGCCTTCATGCGGACTGAACAAATGTCTTAATCGCGACGGAAGTAAGGTTGAGGATTGCAGCCGCGTAAAATCGATTTAAGTGAAATTCGTTTCACTGACCGTTCCAAGGCGATTCTTCTGTGCGGTTATTTTTAGGCGGGCGTAGCCCATCTATAGTCACCGTTCACCTCGTATATCAGATTTTTGTGCACCTCTTTAGACATGCCTTCTTGTAGTCCTCCGCTCAAAAAAGAAAACCTAAAATGAAAAATCAGTACACGCAATAAATCCAATCAAGTTCGACCGGACTGTTTGAAAAATTAATACTGTTTGTAAAAATAGACCTGCTTATTACATTTCACGAATAAATTTGCGCTGAAAGCTGAGTATTAATATCCGGCACTATTTTCCTACGCCGTTGCTGTTTATGCATGCAACCATTCCCTTTCATCCCCCAGTGTCTGAACTGAACCCTTCTAGCTTTGATATTCAGTGAACCAATTCTTATAGAATGGTGTATTGTTCAAGTCATTGACAGTTGGCGAACGATGTAGAATCTGATGAGACTGCTCGTCACATGCCGTCTGATCTGGATCTGTAAGGTTTGTATCGATATCTACTCGTATACCTGAATCGTACAGGGTTGAAAGGGTTGACACGCTTCTCTTTACTGATCGACATCGAACTTATCCGATCGCTTTGGAGAGGTCTAATTACATGTATAATTTCAAAATATAAATTTTATTTGCTGTGAGTTTACATGAAGTTCCTTCTTTAAGCAAATAATGAAGGTCCTGATCAGATGTCACAATCTGTGTCTGTAATCAGGGTCTTCAGTATTTTCGAATGCTCCAGTAAAGGGACGCTTGGCACTGATGGGCAGATAAGCTGCATCTGTCTGATCAAGGCATACAGTCTAATAATTTAAAATCCAGAAATTAAAGGGTCAAACGACTGACATGGAAAATTTAGCGAAACATTTTTTTTTCTTCTTTTACGTCTTTTTATGTCCCCACTTCCAAAGAAAATGGTTCGGCGTGTTCGTTAGGCTTTGACATTTTTACAGAGTGGAACAGAACAGAACAAGGCAGGATAAAACAGAACTTTATTTAAGGTGTCGTAAAGTTCACCTTTTATCTCGAATTTACGGTATTAGCATGAAAAACAAAAAGGAACAGACTCGTTTATGTTTATTTATTTAGATTTGTTTATTTATTTATTTATTTATTTATGTTTGCATTTCCTCCGTCGGATTTAGTATGTCTCCCTTTTCGACTAAGCCATTTTAACCATTTCGGATCTAGAGATCAGCTTAATTGACAGTATAATTTGGCCTAATAAATCAACCTCTCTCAGTATTTTGATTTCATTTGGAAACATAAAATTGTATAAATAAAGTTTGTTCTGACTCAGTGATCAAATGCAGCCGAAAACGAGTGTGTAGAAAACATCAGTATTACCACGAGTGCGATGCACGAGTGAAATTACTGATGTTTTCAATACACAGAATGATGATTTGTAGGTTGTCCTCAGTGTATAGCTATGTGATTGTCTGTCGGTCCCCGCCCATCGGAGCTTAAAGAAATAGATAGGCTGCATGATGCTTCCACGCAGATCCGACCGCACACGAGTACTTGTAAACAGAGTACCTAAACCTGTTCAGGTAAAGCGGTGCGAGTCGGACCGTCCATGCTTATAAACCCTATTGGTTTCATTGGGCGACAGGGCTTGAGATGTCATTGCAAGCAGCGTCTCCAAAATGACCTATACAGTGTTGACGGGGACATTTAACCTCAAATCAATCAAACAATGTGATCGTCAGCAAAGTTGGGGCAAATTAATTAAGATACAGGAAGGTGCATTTAAATAGATAAATAAATAAATAAATAAATAAATAACACTTTCTTCCATCTTGAAAAGAGTCCACGTCCTCAGTGGAGACCTGCATCTTGTCTTTGGTCTTTTATTGAAAAAGCCGGTTTGAAGATAAATACACTCAATATAAATTCAAGAGCAATTACGTGTGACTCTAGTCATTGTTTTTCAAGTTTTAACGAAAGAGCGGTGTAAATAGATGATATTACTCGCCCGCCTCTCAGTACTTTCAGTCCTTTGATTTGTTATGATTTGTCTTTGAGTGTGTGAATCGCTTATATATATATATATATATATTTTTTTTTTTTGGATAGCCGATTGGCCATTTTGTGGGAAACTAACTGTCCTTTTGGCTTTCCGCTATTGATGTTTCCTTTAGGCTATTGTTTTTCCGTGTTGGTGTTTCTTTCCCTTTGGTGTCTCTAATGGGAGCTGTGGGTTAATTGTATCAATTCCTGATCATTGCATTCACTTCTATTTTGTGTATTTCCTAGTCCTTTTGGATCATCGACTGCGCTGTGGAATTTAAAAAAAAGTATGTCTGCTACAGCTAACGCTAACGTCACAGCTTCTTTCTCTATATAGAAAGAGTGGCCTGTCTAATTGTAGTACGACAACATACACGTGCGTCATAGTGCATTTTTTCACATCTCCAAAATGGCTCCTTTTCTGATGAAAATTTGATGTTTTTCTTATTTATACTGCAAACATAGGTTGTGTGTGGTCGTTCGAACCGCCTCATTGAGGCGGTTCTAACGAGTACCCACAACATATGTACTTAAGTAGAAATAAGAAAAATAATGTATACCCCCGTAAACCCCAGTTTTCTCTTTATTAAGTGGGGTTCAGAGGGGTGTTCATTTCACGGACTTGTTCACGTGATGGCCTCCAACAGATCTTTCGGACCATAGCGCACACCAAAGGCTCAACAAAGGGAACTTGTGTGATGGTAGATGTTTCTGAGCTGGTTTCCAACAAAAGTTTGTTTTAAGTTATATATTATTGTTATTAAGTTTATTATTATTATTATTTACTTTATTATTATTATTATTTTACTTTAAATAAATGAAAGTGAAGAAAAAACACTGACATCCATTGTTTCGTTGACTCAAAAGTGAAAAGAAGTACACAAACATGGTAAATGTATTGATAGACGTCTAAATTTTAATCAGTCAATTTACTTTTATTTATTTATTTATTTATTTATTTGCTTTCGTGAACTGTGTGACACAGAAATCAAATATGTCTAAAACATAAGCATTTGATAGTTTCGGTCGAGATGGCGTGTACAATGTACTTTGTTTTGGAAACAATTATGTCAGAAAAGAGAACAAAGGACCATTTTAAGACTTTATATTTGCACTTTTCAATGTTAAAAACCGAAGAAACATGCAAGCAGATTTAAATATGAAGGCTGACTGGTATGTTGTGAGTCTCGTTTTGAAGGATATATGCAGGGGTGTTCTTTTTAAGTCCTACTATTCTCTGGCTATATAGGGACGTGAACCGAGGTCTCATTTGGTCTGTTCATCACGAAAACACGCCTTTATGATTTAGACCCCCTTGAACCCCACTTTTATATAGAAGGAAGCCTTCATGCTAAGGGCGAGGATTATGGCCATGTAAAATCGATTTAAGCCCCCCCCCCCCCCCCCCCCCAAGTGGAATTCTTTCCACTGACCGTTCCAAGGCGGTTCTTCTGTGGCGGTTTATTTATGTTGTTTGTTACTTAACTGTGTGTATCACTTGTGTCTTTTTATTTTGGATGGGCATTAGGCCATTTTGTGGGAAAGTAACTGTCCTTATGGCCATCCTTTGTTTAGGTTTCCATTATGGTCTGGTCGCTTCATGTTAGTGTTTCTTTCCCTTTGGTGTCTTTGATGGGTGGAGTAAGTTAATTGTACCGATTCCTGATCTTTGTTTTACTTCTACTTTACAGTGGTAAACCTTATTTTTCTTATTTCTGCTCTAAAATATAGATTGTGGGTACTCGACGAGGCGGTTCTAACGAGTACCCACAATCTATATTTTGAGCAGAAATAAGAAAAATATCACAATTTTTCATCTTAAAATGTTAGTTTTTTCGGCGGTAAAGTTTCCAATGTATTTGTATATGCGTGTTTTCGTAATGTAATATCGACGATGTACATGTAGCACTCTAAAGTAAACAAGACAAGCCGCTATTGAAAAATGGAGGGCAGTGATCCAATATTTGTATAAAAAGGGTTTAACACCTATGCATACCCATAATGATATTGTAGCAACACTAGGGAAAGTTTGTTTTGTAGTGTTTGTGTTGGAGGTTAACGGCCCAGTCAACACTATTTAGGTCCTTTTTTAGCCGGTCAGTTTACCTATCCACACTTTTCCAGGCTTATACGTAAGCGGTTAACCACACTAGGAAAAGGTGCCATACGGGAAAAGTTCGGCCATATGAAATCAAGGGAAATCAAGGGAACGAACCTGTACTGGCAGTTTTTCCAGGTAGCTTCCAGAATTACGCTACTTGACACCTGTTTTAAAGCAATTCGGCTATAGTCGGCAGTTTTCGAAGAATATCGGTTGTGACCGTTAATCCTTGTCTCAGACAATTGCTTAAGGGTATCACAGTGGCATATTTGTTTTAACTAAATATGATGATTTGTTGGCCATATATAATACGGATTAAATTGCTTTTCAAATATTATAGTATTGTAAGGGAAAGTGTTTGTTTTATGCCGCATTTATAAAATAACCTAATGCCACTTTTATTTATTTATTTTATTTATTTATTTATTTTATTTTATTTATTTTTTATTTATTTTTTTCCGAAGTCGTTAGTTAACGAGTCGATAAATTTTTTATCACGTTGTACAGCAAAAAAAAAAAAAAAAAAAAAAAAAGTGCGAATAGGGTTTGCATCAAATTTGCAAAATAGCTCCTCACATTTTCCAGTAGAAATACAAGAGTATTAGGTACCTATTGAATAGTTAACGTTTTGACCATTAACGAGTTCATTAACCCCTTCAGTATACCAGAAACACCTATAGGGGTACCTTGGCAAACAGTGCAGGCCCAGATCAGATGCCACAGAACGCGGCGTCTGATCAGGTCCTGCACTGTTTGCTTAAAGTTCAGTCATTTTCCAAATAGATTTTGATGAAAACACAACCTGACACCCCTAAATTTTGAAATGGATTCCTGCTGTATATAATGTGGAAGATTCCATTTGGTACAAAAAGGGTTAACTTACGCTGCTTTGAACAACTTGGCCTTGATGATCAATGTGTGTTAAGTAGAACGTAGTTGACTCAATGTTAAAGTTTTGCTAGTTTTGAGACGGATTGACAAACGCTACTAAGTACAGTTGCTTTGCACTGCTGATTTCCACGTGCCTTTCACTGGTCTGTTTGAAACCCATCATTGAGACTGCTCTAACGAGTACCCACAATCTATGTCTTGGACCAGAAAGAGCAAAATAATGTATGCCCCTGTTAATACAGAGCGTGTTTTTGAGGGGTTCTTCAAGGACTTGCTTTACGTGATGGGAAACGGCTATTTTAAGCCGCACGTCAGAGAGCGAAAGCATGTGCAATGTACTGGTTAACCGCTTACGTATAAGCCTGTCCAGGAAAAGAGTGGATAGGTAAACTGACCGGCTCAAAAATGACCTAAAATAGTGTTGACTGGACCGCTAAATTCCAATACAAACAAAAGCTCTGTTGGCCTCGTTAAGCAATAAAGGGGAACACAGTAAGCAAACTGTTTCATTTTTAATCATTTCATTTGACAACTAATCGGTTTTTAATCTGGCATAACATCACTTATCCCTTTTTGTACCAAGTGGAATCTTCCTCCTATAGCAGGAGTCCATTTCAAAATTTAGGGGTGGCAGGTTGTATTTTCTTCAAAACCTATTTGGAAAATGGTTGAATTTTTGTAAAACAGTGTAGGCCCAGATCAGTCTGATCTGGGCCTGCACTGTTTGCCACGGTACCCGTTTAGGGGTTTCCAGTCTGAAATGGGTTAATCACTATTAGCAGTGAAATATTTGCATATCTGAAACACTCGTGAAAACTATGACGTTTTCAACGCACTCGTTAGAAAAGTTTATTTTTTTCTGCACGAGTGAAAATTTTATGTTTTCAATACAATCGATGATATTATATTTTTGGTATTTACCTAAAAAAAAAGTAAAAACATACATTAGGTTAACAAGTCCGTGAAATGAACACCCCATAAACCCCACTTTGTATAGGGGAAAACTTGGGTTTACGGGGTATACACTATTTTGTGCTCATTGAAGCGTTCTAACGAACACCCATAACCTATGTTTGCAGTATAAATAAGAAAATTATCACGGATTTTCATCAGAAAAATAGCTATTTTGGAGATATGAAAAAATGCACGTTGGCGCGCGAGTGTGTTAATTCTTGCTCCAAAACATCGATTGTGGGTACTCGTTAGGACCGCTGTAAGAGATATATCTTGGAGAAGAAAATAGGATACTTGATAACTAGCGAATAAGATGACAAACCCCAGACCAACCTGGCATCTGCACAATCTGATCAGTGTTCATTGTGCGTTATATGGATATATTTCGTTATAATAGAAAGACTTGAATTGTGCTCAACCCTTTTTCTTTCTTTATTTTTTTTTTTTTTTTTTTTGGGGGGGGGGGGGGGGGGGTCAATTCTAATTAACAAAAGCTTAGGGGTGAAGGGGAAAACGTTAACTGGACCGAGTCAATTAACTACAGAGAACGTTTGTCTAAAGATTACCTAACATAAGTTTGTCGATATCATGTCAACAATTAAGGCTTCCGGGCCATAAAGTGATTAGTTTGAATATA
The DNA here is from genome assembly GCA_963580285.1 of Lucinisca nassula. Taxonomy (NCBI): domain Eukaryota; kingdom Metazoa; phylum Mollusca; class Bivalvia; order Lucinida; family Lucinidae; genus Lucinisca; species Lucinisca nassula. Next base: position 41,631,591 of record OY757014.1, read on the forward strand.
CACACAGCGCGTGTCAACTCTTAAATTCTATGCATGTATTAATTGATGCCTATTAATAGAAACTTTGTTGAATACTGTTTAGCATTAAAATATATTTTGATTTGCAACCCTGACAACACATTACAAAACATGCCTGTACAACTACACAGTAAGTTTTATTGCCGAAAAAGAGAAACTTTTAAGATGAAAAATTGTGAAATTTTCTGTTGCTCAAAATATAGACTTTGCAACGAGTACCCACAATCTATATACAGAGTAGAAATAGGAAACAAGGTTTACCTCTGTAAAACCCAGTTTTATTTTATAAAAGTGGGGTTCAAGGGTTCAAAATTATATAGGCGTGTTTTCGTGATGATTATTTTTCTATGTGTAAATACATGCAATTTATCCCAGAAAATAATATTTGAACCAGGGCACAGCACTCCCTACAATTTACGTGTGCCCAGCAAAGAATCACATCAGTGTGCGCATCCTAGACTTCTCTTGCTGCATGATGAAGCATTGGGTCTTTCGCACAACGTAGGCTCTGATCAGAAAAAGTACCTAAGGGTTTTAAGTAGTATTCCCACAACCGGCATGATTGGCAGTAATTAGCGACAATTGCCAATTAAGCATGTGTGTGAAGTACCCGAAAAATAATAATAATAAAAAAAAAAAAAATCACCGAAATCAATATATTTTCGCTAGTCAAGAAAAATCAATATTTTTTTTTTCTTTCTTCTACTTCTTTTGTAAACAATATGAAGTGTTTGTTAATTGCGCATCAGTCACATGCAGAAAAAAATATATGAAACAAGAAAAACAAAACAAAAACAAATCAAAAACAGTAAATATATAAATAAGACGAAATAAAAATATAAATTTATTTCAGCATTAATGTCATTAACAAAAATGTTTTCAGCAGCTCACTTTGACATTCGTCTTGAACCAGCTAAAACCCGGGAATTTCCGATTTTATCCGATGATCGCGTAATATGAGAACCGATAGCTATAAATAGATACAATGAGGAGAGACGGCTAAAAGTACTGAAAATGGCAAGAAAACCAACTTTTTGTTTTTATTTGATCTCCAATTATTTAATACTGTTGGAAAGAAAAATCATTTTTCTTCAAGAATCTAAAGTCACATTTTTAACAACGTATTTTATAATTATATTATTACAGTATAAAAACAGACACCCTCTTGAGTTTTTGCTAATTTTCTATTGAAGTAAACGAGAGGTTCACGAGACGAAGGGTCCTATTTTCATTTCAAAATTGACCAGTTTAAATTTTATTTAAAAAATATAAAATTATAATCCAAATTAAGATAAAAGATTGAATTTTTATAATTTTCAATCACATTTTCGCTATCTAGCATAGCATTTTATCAATCATGTCTTAGATTCACATGCCCTATTAATTTCTATACACTTTGTCGCTCGGTTTAAATCGGACACAGGTAATAGGTGGATTACAATTGTCCCACATGTTCTTCATATGCTCCAGTGAAAAGGTGGGTGACGGAATTTTAGCGCGGAAGACAGAGCCTTGAGGATGACCCCCGTTAGTGAAGGCCTGTCAATGTTGCAATCCAAGAAAAGGTCAGTAAAGCACATGATACAGTTATGACTGACAGACGAGTCACAGAAAGATAAATAGCCAGTAGAATTGGCAGTTCACAGGAAAGAGTACATTCCATTCTGACAGAGGATCTTGCAATGAGAAACCTTCCGGCCCGATGGATACCAAGACTTCCGACAGTTGATCAGAAGTACACCAGGCGCACATTATCGCGTGCTAATCTTAACCTTTTTGACTTTCTTCAGAGATTTGTCACTATGGATGAAATATGGGTCCTTCAATTTACCCCAGAGGCCAAACAACAATCGAAACAATGGAAGCACCCTGGGTCACCCCCGCCAAAGAAGGCAAAGGCTGTTTCATCAGCTGTGAAGGTTATGACCTCGGTTTTCTGGGATGTAGATGGTATTCTGCTGATATATTATCTCCAAAAGGGGCACACAATCAATGGCACATTCTATGCTTCACTTCTGACGCAGTTACGGGAAATATTAAACTTAAGCGCCGCGGAAAGAGCACTTAAGGTGTGTTGTTCCATTATGACAATGCTCCTGTTCATAACTCTGTCGTTGCTATAGCTGCCATTCACGAGTGTGGCTTAAACTGATTGAGCAGCCACGTTATTCACCTGATCTCGCTCCAACAATCTTACATTTATTTCCAAAACTGAAAACGGCTATTTAAGGTACCCACATTTAGTCCGCTGATGACGTCATATATTCAGTGGATGACTTTCTGAACAGCCAAGAAAAGGAGTTCTTGGGCTCTTAAATACCGCTGGCAAAAGTTTGATACTGAAGGGGATTATGATGAAAAATAATACAATTTGTCCGACAATTTTCAAATCCTTCAATATGAGGCTCACACCATATCTGTCAGCCCTCGCATATGGCCAATAATCCAAATATTATGCAACCAAGCCTGCGTAATTTATATATAGATTGTCTGTCATAACTGACAATGATCAATCTTAATCATATATGAGAAATGTTATTGTTTGTGTGTTCTAAGATGGCTGATGATACCGATTCTAGCTCTGAACTGTGTTGCAGATAGAGCAACAGAGGCTAGAGGAAGACACCTCTGTTGGTGATACCGCAGCTCTGGCTCTGCTCAGCTTGACTGATTCCTTTTGCCTCGTTTTCACTGGCACCCCTTCTAATGAGACCTCGTCACTTTGCCCGGCCCTGTGCAATTTGTTCCCACGAGTCTGTTGGAATGTTAAAGTCCCTGAGGGAGGTTTTGAGGGTGTCCTTATAGCGCTTCCTCTAACCGCCTTGGGAGCGATTGCCCCTTTCTAGTTCTCCAAAGAAAAAAATCTTTGGCAAAAGTTCTTCAGGTATTCTGGTAACATGGCCTGTCCATCTAAACTGTGTTAATTTCAGAAGGGTGTGTACACTTTGCATCCCTGCCTTGTTCAAGACTTCCGTGTCTGGAATCCAGTATTGCCACTTAATATTTAGGAGTTTTTTCTAAGAAATAGGTAATTTACACCCATATGAATACCACTTTATGCGAAAATTGGGAATTTTAGGCATAATGTGTACTTTCCTTTCTTTTTCTTCAAACATAGATTCTAAATATGTTCTAGAAAGGGTTTTCCTTTGGAAGCAAGGAATACATCACAGAACTGAAAAATATGGAATAAGTAGAATAGACAAGACTATTTACATTGATACATTCTTTCATATCGCTAGAAGGGTCAGTTTCCTGATGAAAATATGTGATATTCTTCTTATTTATACACCACACATAGTTTGCGGACGCTCTTTAGAACCATCCTATGTCTTGGGACAGGAATATGTTAAATAATGTATACCCCTGTAAACCCAAGATTTCTATATATACAGTGTGGTTTACGGCACCGTTCATTTCCCAAACAAATAATTATAGATAATGGTGTTTACTGAAAAGTAAAATAAAATAAAAAAATAAAGTGCTGTTGTTTCTTACATACAAATAAAAAACAGAACTTAGTAAGCAAACAAGTAAACGAATTACAATGGTGGCCCTTAGTAAAATTTTCCTCCTCATTTTATTTTCGGTATAACAGTATTTTTACATTTGCATAAAAACCTGCCTTATATGATCCTGGCTGGTGTCAGAACTGCACACCGGGCGTTAGCAAGCTATTGACCGATATGTCTCTGGCGTCAAAATAATTCATGGGTAATTATACAGTGAACTTACCTGCCCTTTTGCGATTTCATACTAATTCTTTTAAATAAACAGTTGGAATACATTACATACAGACTTTTGAAAACGTTTTTATCAAAGATTCGGGGTATATAGTTTTTGGTCTGTCTGTCTGTTTGTCTGTCTGTCCACACAAAAAACACTTAATATTGGGCATAACTTTTCAATTGTAACTGATACGGTTTTCATATTTCATAAGTATATTCCTTGTCACAAGACCTTTCCAGTGGTACCATATTTTTTGACCTCGTGACATTGAGCTTGACGTTTGACCTACCTTTTGGCCGTAAGTGATATGGCTTTCATATTTTACATGTGCATTCTATGTTACAAAAATTCTGTTGGTACCATAAGTTTTACCTTGTGACCTTGACCTAGACATAGACATTTGACCCGCTTTTTAAAAGCTTTTACATTGGCCATGACCTTCGGCTGGTAAGTGACTGGGCTTTCGCATTTCACGTGCATTCCTTGTCACAGACCTTTCCAGTCGTATCATGATTTTTGACCTTGTGAACATTGGCCATACCTTTTGGTTGGTTGGTGATAGTCTTTCATATTTCACATGCGCTGTCCAGGGACATCAGTGTTTCAAAACCACATCTTCTGTAAGCAGAATTCAAACAATAAGTATTTTAAACAAATGCAAAACGTCACATTTGCTTTACTATCAAAGATTTGCCCACTGGGGCTTGGAGAAATAGATTGCGGTACACGATGCTTCCACGCAGAGCTGAAACCGACCGCAAAGTACTTTTAAACCGCTCAGAAGGTCTAAGCCGTCAAGGCAGGCAAAGTGGTGCGAGTCGGCCCGTCCATGCATGTAAACCCTATTGGTTTCATTGGTAGGCAGAGATTGAGATGTCATTTCATCTCGGTGTCGGGTCCCACAAAATTGGTAGCTACCTCTCCAAAATGTTCAAAAAAGTGTTGACGGGAACGTTAAACCCTAAACAAACAAAACCTCCCCCACCCATTCTCGTTTTTGGTCTGTAAATATCTGAAAGGATATTTTCTTCTGACATGAACTCCTTAAAAGTCTTTATAATAAACTGTGATGTACATATGATTGCAATAAATGAATTTTGTAAATTCAAAACATTAAATATCAAACTATAATAAAAGTGTATAAATGATAGACTATGACTTTGTACATTTAAATGTTTGTATCACTTATTGCAATTGAGTAAGCAGTTCACATTTTTTTATTATTTATTTTATTTGTAAAATTGATAAAATGGCTTCTTTTTACATGTCATGTACGTGTGTAAATAGAAACTGAAACTGACTTCTTTAAAGGAACGGTCCTCGATAATGTGAATTCCATTAAATACCTTGGTGTGACTATCACACACGATTTGAGATGGCATACACACATTAGCAACATGTGTACAAAGACGAATATAACACTTCGTCTCCAAATTAGTGTCCTCAGGATGTGAAAGAGACAGCTTATAAGGGAATCGATAAATCTTGGTACATGGTAGTTGCATCTGGGACCAAATTGGAGTGGTCCTTAATGAAAAAAATTGAAAAAAAAGTTCAGAATAGAGCTTCTAGATTTGTAACAACCAATTACTGCTTTGAAACTGGGGGCATGACTGGAATTCTAGGAAAATTAAGATGGAAGTCGTTAAATGTCAAATCGAACAAACAAATTCTCAAGAAGTAGGCTCATACTCTTATACCAAGGTCTAAAGGGTGCTGCCAGTATTCATACAGATGACCTTGTTCCCCCAGCTAGGTACTGTAGAAAGCATCATTCAATGGAGTTTTAGACCTTTACTCCAAGAACAGCATTTATAAAGAATCACTCTTCCTCGAACTATTAGAGATTGGAATGCCCTTCCCGATTCGATTATTTCGACAGCTGAAGGTGCTGAGGATTGTGTAGCTAAGCTTACCTCTTTAGTTAGAGCTAGTGACTAACTTCCTATGTCACAAGTCCTAGTGTATGAATGTCATTTGACGTATCACCATATCACAAGTAACTATTCTGTTTCTGATTCCGAGTATTTACAAACAGACTGGATTTTTTGTGCTATGAGTTAAATTCTGCATTGTACAGCCAATGTATATAATAATTATTCAACTGCGATAATTGTAGTATATAAATGGTGTGTACATAAATATACAAAATGCATTCGATAATATTCTCTATGCTATAAATAATAACTGTAACAAGGTCATTCTGTAATTTCAAAGCATTAGATAAAATAAAATATATTAGTAAATACGTATTTGTCAATAATACATTTTAATAAGGATTAACTTTAATAACAATTGACATCATTGCGAATTATTCGATTTTGTAAAGTTTGTATGAAGTATATTCTTGGTTCAATGTAAATGTGTATTTGAATTTTTATTCAAAATTCGTAAGTATTTATAAAACATCTGTATATAACTATATGTGGAAAATGAAACATAATTTTATAACTTAAAGCACATTTTCATATTAGCTTAAGATGAATTGTTTATACATGCAAATATGTAAAAATAAAAATAATATGAATTACATAATTGCATCCAGATAGAAATTTAATGATACTTGTATTTAATGCATTGTACATATGAGAAACACATAGATAACAAAATCAGCAATTTTGTAATGCAAATATGCAGTACGTTTTCCACTGTGATAAATGAATATAAAACATTTTACATACAGCTTGATACAGAAGATCTTGTACATACGCATATGTATATGATAGCCTTGACATATTAAAGAAATAACTGTTAGAACATTTATCTGTAACTTATTATTTTTATTGTATAAAGATTTATAACATATGGATATCCAATTGAAGACTGCCACCCTGTATTCTTAAGGGGGCTTGCATGCATATCGTTCCAACTGTGAACTCTGCATATGCATGCTGATCAGCAGTTTTGATCGATCACGGCTAAATAATTCGCACGTGTTCTAAGGTTTTCGAGTAAAAAACACGTTCGCTATCGGTCACTTGTTTTTTGCTCGGAAGCCTTAGAACGCTTGTTAATTATTTTTTCGTATTCGATCAAAAACAAAACAACAACAACAACAACAACAAAAAAGCAACTAACGAACAAATTAATTCCAAGTAATAAGCATGATCACGATTTGAGTTACCAATACGCTGATAAACTGCAAATTTCGTTATAAAGTTGCTACGGTAGATTGTATGGCACTAACAGGCCTCTGTTTGTACTCTATGTTTTCTAGTAAATGTAAATAAAAATAAAAAATGTGTTCCTTTAAGAGCAATGAATACATTCATAAGAAAGAAGATGGGTCATACTACGTAGTTTCGGCTAATAAAGCCTCATCAGTGACCCTGTAATGATCCGGCAACGAAAGCCAGAGGAAACATACTGCAATTTTGCGAATTTTTCAAATAGGCAGTCGATACAAAGACTGATATAAATCAAAATGGGGTCCAAATAATTAAAAACCTGTCTAGAATATGAGTCTAAACCAATAATTTATTTCTGATTTCTCAGAATATTTACGCTGATCTCAAAGGACCAAAAGTAAAATATAAACTGTACTATGGTTGATGTACGGGGAGACGTTTTACGGCCGCCACACGGCACAACACCAGCTGCAGTGAAGGCAAATAAAAATAAAAAATGAGTTCCTTTAAGAGCAATGAAAACATTCATTAGAAAGAAGATGGGTCATACTACGTAGTTTCGGCTAATAAAGCCTCATCAGTGACCCTGTAATGATCCGGCAACGAAAGCCAGAGGAAACATACTGCAATTTTGCGAATTTCAAATAGGCAGTCGATTCAAAGACTGATATAAATCAAAATGGGGTCCAAATAATTAAAAACCTGTCTAGAATATGAGTCTAAACCAATAATTTATTTCTGATTTCTCAGAATATTTACGCTGATCTCAAAGGACCAAAAGTAAAATATAAACTGCACTATGGTTGATGTACGTTGAGACGTTTTACGGCCGCCACACGGCACAACACCAGCTGCAGTGAAGGCAAATAAAAATCAAAAATGAGTTCCTTTAAGAGCAATGAAAACATTCATAAGAAAGAAGATGGGTCATACTACGTAGTTTCGGCTAATAAAGCCTCATCAGTGACCCTGTAATGATCCGGCCGTGTTAATTACAGTGTCTTCTTTTTTAGTTCCAACCATAGTATAATTTACATCTCCGTGGAAAACGCATACTGACAATCTTAACCGTGGCATCGCTTTGCCATTATAATTGCAGTTGGTAGTCTTTCACAACCTTAACCTCCTTAATTTACGACAGGAAAATCTGTACTATAGTTTTCTTACCATCATACAACTCAAAAGTTTATATATATATAAAAAATATGTAACATTTCTGCAATGTACGGATAAATTTGAGTAAAGTAAAAAGCGTAAGTAAGGGTTACCTATTGATAAATGCAATTACCATTAAGCATTTGCTTTAGTCCCCATAGCTGCATGACTCTTTCTTCCGGTTGCCATTTTTCCATTGCAAAACGTACAGTCCTTCCTTAAGAATGTGTGGTTAATCATTTCTTTGACATTTTCTTGTCGTTGTTGGTCAGAGTAAAGGATTCATAACATAACATTGTCAATACCTTTCTGTATGTTATCATTACATTTTCGGACGTCATCATTATTGGGCGTCATACGCCTTAACACCCTTGGCCCGTGACTGATATTATAATGATTTATTAAATACTGACTATACCTATCTCGATGGTTTGATCAATCAAATTTACACCCCACCACCAGAACTTCAGTTAAAAAAAAGCAAATTCTTCTGATACTGAGGCCCCATTTTTGGATTAACATCTATCTATTGTAGATGGGTTTGTTTCCTGCAAAATGTATGAACAACACGATGATTTTGATTTTAAGATTGTAAAATTGCCTTTCTTGGATAGTGATCTTCCTCGTGCGGCATTCTATGGCTTTTATATTTCGCAATTAAATAGATTTATCAGAGTGTCTAGTCATGTAACTGATGACGACTTCAACACTCGTAATAAATGGTTTACTGCTGAACTGCTAGAAGCCTCCGTTGTGTAGTGGTTACGCTACTCGCCTTGTAAACAAGGGATCACAAGATAGATCCCGGGCTTCTTCAGACTTGCGGATGAGTCTTTAAACCGAGGCCCCGTCTCCGTATGACCTTAACTGTTGGTGGGACGTAAAACTAAAACACTCGCTCACTGCTAAACTGTTAAATCAGAGTTATCGTTATCATAAATTACGCAAGGCCTTTTCTAAATTTTATAGATGTTATTCCGATTGCATTTCATATTTCAATGTTGCATTATATTTGTTCTGCAACAAGGTCTGTCGGAACCCAAATTGTATGGTGATTTAGTATATACGAGGCAAAGTCAATAACTAACCAGCCTGTACCACTTCCAATTGACCGAGACAACCACGATTTTCATGCCTTGTATCAATAGATGTTTTTGGCATGAGGGCAAAATTGAACTCTTATTGTGTCATTCACTCATTAGATATTCAATAGCAAACATGGCTAGCGATGCAAAAGCAAGTTTTTCATCAAAAGTTAAGTACCATGCTGTATTTCGGTACTTATATTTTGAAAGGAAAACATGTCTGGAAATACATTGCGAGCTGACCAATGTTTATGGGTCTTCTGTACCATCTTATGCACAAGTTAAATTCAGGTTAAGGGAATTCAAATGCGGTAGAACGTCTTTATCAGACGAAACCAGGTCTGGACGCCCATCAGATGCCAGCGATACAGAAATGTGTATCAAAGTAAGGGATCTTATGTACCCTGATAGGCGAATTAAGGCGGACAAAAAGCGAATGCATTACACATTTCACATGGTAGCGTTTCAACAATTTTACATTATCGCTTTGGCAGGCGCAAGCTAACAGCCCATTGGGTCCCAACATCCCTTAGCGACGAGCAAATGGCAACCAGAGCATCAATAGACATTGTTGAAGCGGTTTAGGTCAAGGAACGATGATTTTCTATCACGTCTGGTGACTTTAGATGAGACCTGGGTCCATTATTATGAGCCAGAGAATAAGACTCAAAGTCGCTAGTAGGTGGGGCCGGGGTCACCGAGGCCAAATAAGTTCAAAACGCCACCCTCTGCTGGCAAGGTGATGACAACTGTATTTTAGACGCACAAGGCAAAGAAAAGGTACGTAAATTTTATGCAAATTTGCTCGACCAACTGAGAACTGCGATCCGAGAAAAACGCCGAGGTAAACACTCCAAAGGGATTCCGCTCCAACAGGACAATGCAAGAGTCCACACTTGCAATATTGCAATGGATGTTGTTGGGCGTAATGGGTACGATCTAATACCGCACACCGCCTATTCTCCGGACTTAGCTCCTATTGAATATTTCCTATTACCAAACTTGAAAATGGATATCCATGGACGTCATTTCCGGTCAAACGAAAAAGTCGTAGCAGCAGTTGAGGAGTGGGCCTAAGACAATGATCCTGTGTTCTTCAGTTCTGGGCTGATGGCACTGGAGCAGCGTTGGTCCAAGTGTTTCATTCTAGAGGGTAATTACATCGAAAAAGAAGATATCACCAAGAAATAACTTAGGCTGTTCTTCGATGTAAAAAGATTGGATACACCATAAACATTATAAGACAGACTGCATGCATGTATGTAAAGTAGAACCCAATCACGGTTGATAACTTTGCTTTCCTCTTTGATTGCACACAAGTCGGTCAGGTCTCAGATTCTATAACGGTCCCAGCGTAAAGGCGTAACGGTTCCAGCGTAACGGTTCCAGCGTACATCATTGTGTAGTTTGTATTTTCTTGTCCTTTGGGATCATTGATTCCATTGTGGAATTTTGACAATACGTGAGGGTCACTGATGAGGCCTAATTGGCCGAAACTAGCTAGTCTGGCCCAGAAAACATGCACACTTCATATTTTCCAGTTCTGTGGTGCATTCCTTGCTTCCAAAGTATAACCCCTTTTATAGAACATATTTTACTTAGAATTAAAATTTAATTTTATGTAACTTTTGTTTTACCTGTTGCTCTGTCTCTGGACGGGCCCATCGGAGTCTAACTGTTTGGTTTTATTTTGCTCCAGCACTTCAGTTATTCCTTGCTGTCGAGTCCTCGTCGGTGTTTCATCTTTGTGGTTGTTTGATTTTTGTGTTCTGAGAGATGTTGCACTGATGATTAAGGAAGCCTTAATGTGGACCGAACTAATTATTTGTCTAAATTGCGACGGAAGTAAGAGCGATGATTGCGGTTGCGTAAAATCGATTTAACTCCCAACCCAGGTGAAATATTTTTCACTAGCCATTCCAAGGCGGTTCTTCTGTCGCGGTTTAATTTTTGTTATAGTTTGTCTGTGAATGTGTGAATGTGTGTATCGCTATTATATTTTCGATTTGGGTAGCTAATTGGCCATTTTGTGGGAATGGCTTTCCGCCATTTATGTTTCTATTAGGGCCTAGTCTGTGTATCTATCGCTTTGGTGTCCATTGTGGGAGGTGTGGGTTACTTGTATCGATTCCTGATCATTGCCTTCTCTTCTATTTTGCACTCTACACTTTTTTTATTTCTGTAGTGTATTTCAGGCTTTGATAAACGCGATGATTTTGATATTGAGATTGTAAATTTTCCTTTTTTGGATGGTGATGTTCCTCGTGCACCATCCTATGGCGTTTATATTTCGCAATTAATTCGATTCGCCAGAGTGTGTAGTCATGTAACTGACTTCAACACTCGTAATAATTTGTTAACGGCTAAACTTCTTAATCAGGGTTATCTGTACCATAAACTACGCAAAGCCTTTTCAAAATTTTATAGACGTCATTCTGATTTAATTTCAAAATTCAATATTGTACTTAAATCTCTTCTGCAACAAGGTCTATCGGAACCCAAATTTTATGGTGACTTAGTAAATAAATTCAGAAAAATATATAACCACAATGACTTCAGCACCCAATTTCGTAAAATCATTCTTCGATATAAAAAGATTGGGTACAACATAAATGTTATACGACAGACTGCATGCATGGTAGTTAACCCAATCACGGTTGACAACTTTGCTTCCCTCTTTAATTGCACGCTGGTATGTCAGGCCACAGATTCTATAACCGTTCCAGCGTAAAGGCTTTTGTTGGTTGGTACCTGATGCTCTGTCTCTGGTCGGGCCCATCAGAGTCTAACTGTTGGTTTTCTTGTGCTCCAGCATTTCAGTGGTTTCTTGCTGTCGAGTCTTCACCGTTGTTTCATCTCTGTGGTTGTTTGATTTTTGTGTTCACGGAAAAGTTGCACTGATTAGTTAGGGAGCCTTCATGCGAACCGAACAAATTATTTGTCTTAATCGCGACGGAAGTAAGGGCGGGGATTATGGCCACATAACATCGATTTAAGCCCCCCAGTGGAGTTCGTTTCCGCTGACCGTTCCAAGGTGGTTCTTCTGTCGCGGTTTATTTTTGTTATGGTTTGTCTTTGGGTGTTTGTGTCGCTTATATTATTTTAATTTGGATAGCCTTTTGGCAATTTTGTGGGAAAGTAACTGTCCTTTTGGCTTTCCGCTATTTGGTGTTTCCATTAGGGTCTGTTGTTTCATGTTTGTGTTTCTTTCCCTTTTGTGTCTCTGATGGGAGCTGTGGGTTAATTGTATCGATTCCTGATCATTGCCCCCACTTCTATTTGTTAATGCATTCGTGTGGATTGAATAATTTATTTATCTAAATCGCCACGGAAGTAAGGGCGAGGATAGCGGTCGCGTAAATTCGATTTAAGATCCACCAGTGAAATACTTTACACTGACCGTTTCAAGTCTGTTCTTCTGTTGCGGTTTACATTTGTTATGTTCCTCTTTGAATGTGTGTATCGCTTATATCCTTTTGTTTTTGGATAGCCAATTGGCCATTTTGTGGGAAAGTAACTGTCCTTTTGGCTTTCCGCTATTGATGTTTCTATTAGGGCCCAGTTAGTATATGTTTGTGTTTCATTCCTTTTGGTGTCTCGAAGACCTTTGATTTTGTCCTGAGTCGGCCATCAGCTATCAATGATAATGCTATCAATAGACTGCCACATATTAAATGCAAGCTGCTGATTGATTAGGTCCCAACCATCTCTGAAACAGAAAGCGTAAAAAAACTTCAGAATCATATGCAATACCCGCAGAGATACATAAAACAGGAGGCCAGCCAGCTGCTAAGAAACTGATTTCACATTATTTGGATCGTCATTCGTCAAGAATCCAAGGATGCATCAATTACTCACCTTTTCAAACGAAAAGAGAATCCTCAGTTATGTTGCAATCATTAGACCTTCGTTGTCAGCTGCTGGAAGATCCTTGCCAGAGTCTTCCTTAACCGACTGAATGAACACCTCTAACCACAAAGCCAACATTGATTCAGACAGGATAAAGCTGCAATCGACATGATCTTTACCAACAAGACAGTTTTAAGAAAAATAAATGCCAGAAACAGAATGTGGAATTCTGCGTGACTTTTGTTGACAGTGCCAATCATTTGACACAGTTAGCAGTTAGGGAATTTGGAAAATTATGGCATTGTTTGGGTGTCCGACATAGCAATTCAACGATGGTAATTTTGCTTGATAGCGAGTTTTGTTTTATACTTCCCTTTGATTAAGGATCTAAGCATTGCTATCATTACGCAGACATGCCTATACAAATACATTGCCACCTTTATCGCCGAAAATATGAACGTTTTATGATGAAAAATTGTGATATTTTTCTTATTTCTGCTTAAATATAGATTGTGGGCGCTCGTTAGAACCGCCTCATCGAGGCGGTTCTAACGAGTACCCACAACCTATATTTTAGAGCAGAAATAAGAAAAATAAGGTATACCCCCGGAAACCCCAGTTTTTAGATATAAAAGTGGGGTTCAAGGGGGTCAAAATTATATAGGCGTGTTTTCGTGATGGTACTAGAGCCAACGCTTTCTTGGGCGATTTTTATTCGAAGATGTTTAGAAGTACATGTACAATTATACTCATGTGCCCAATTAAAACTAATTTTCTGTCAATCATTGTTACGTAATTGCCTTGTGGATCCGTAAGTTATTGGGAAGTGGACATTTAATGGGCGTGGTTTAGAATGTATTAAAGTTAGTGAGCATATTTCCTAGTAGATTTATTAGTAAATGTTGAATTTACACTTTGTTACTAATAGTTGAATTTCAATACATTTGTATCAAATGAATGTGACTGTATCATTTATTTAACAGCAATCTGATAATTGGGTTTTTAGCCAATAATTAGATTCCAATATGTGTGATTACCCTTAAACATAATAGTTTACAAATAAAAAGCTTCTCATTTACATTTTTATCGACAACTTTTAAGGTCGATTGTCAACCAATTGGTCTAAATCGCGACGGAAGTAAGGGCGAGGAATGTGGACACGAAAAAATATCGATTTAAGCCCCCCCCCCCCCCCCCACTAGGAATTCGTTTCACTGATCGTTCCAAGGCGATTCTTCTGTCGCTGTTTATTTTTGTTATTGCATGTATTTGGGTGCTTATATTATTTTGTTTTGGATAGCCAATTGGCGATTTTGTCAGAAAGTATCTGTCCTTTTGGCTTTCCGCTATTGATGATTCCATTAGGATCTAGTTGTTTCATGCTTGTGCTTCTTTCCCTTTGGTGTCTCTGAAAGGAGCTGTGGGTTATTTGTATCGATTCCTGATCATTGCCTTCACTTATAGTTTGAATCATGCATGGGTTGGGATTGGCAAGCAGTGTAGGTCCAGATTAGACGCCACAGAACGCGGCGTCTGATGAGTTCCTATACTGTTTGCTTAGATTACCATACAAAATGTACTTCAAACTGCTTGCGTTACAAAACATATACATCCTGCGCACTTCAGATGCATTCTATAAGTACGACTTTACACTTTCACATCCTAAATCATTCAAGATACCGCCCATTATAACATGTTAGAAAACATGTTATACTTTTCTTGTTCAGCATGAAGTTTCTGCCACGTCAACATATGTTGTTTTCAGGATAATGACAATATCATATCTATTAGAGATCGCTGTGATGGGAACCTTTTCGACCTATAAAGCTTGAAAACTGTTAAGAAATGGCCACCCATGAAAGGCCACAATCTAAGAACGCAGTCGTCTCAAGTCACCTATAGAAAGTGACATGGAGGCGCACACAAAAACAGATGAAACATGAACCAAATAACAAATAAGACTGGAAAAAAACGACCGGCCAGTAGTAAAACCCAGATGCAGGCACATCTGCTAGACGAGTTCCCCTTTGTTGATGGCATGTCAAAACGTCCTCCAAAAGCAGAGAAGATGCATAAAGTTGTGGGGCAAATGTTTCATTCACGTGACAGCTATGTTCTCATTGTCAGCGTCAAAACACTGAGATGTTTTATCAGGCAGCACCTGGAAAGCCTGACATGGAGTCATTGTAAAGCTTTCCATCACGATTAAAGGTAAAAGATTTCAGGTTATAGCTAAGTTTACTAATGTCAAAAGCTGTGCACATTGCTGGTGAAGTCAATGTCAGGACTGTCAAAGCTAGGGCAACATTTGGCCGGCTACGTGGAAGTGTTTTGGATAGAAGTATTCTGGAATAACACAAAGCTGAAAATCTACACATCTGTGGTGCTGCCAACACTATTGTACTTGGATGAAACGTATACAGTTTTCGAACGATGTGCCAAAAGACTGGACCACTGACTGTTAAAAGGTGCCTGATAAACTTCTTAATAGTAAGGGAATTGCCAGTAAAAACTTCTCAGCAGTAAGATAATTGACAGAGACATGAGTCCTGAAAAGGGCTGAGAGCATAGTGTATACTTTTGCTAAAATTGGAAGAATAAAGATGGCCAGATATTGTTACCAGAATACCTGATGTATTTGTTCCAAAAACATCCTCTGTGGGGAACTGGAAGTGGAAAGACCACCACACCCTCTCGTCATGGTGGTCAGAAGAAGCGATACAATGAAATTCTTAACTCTCCCTCAGGGACTTCAGCATACTACCAGAGTCGTGGGAGAAATTGCATACGAGGACTGTTCAAATATGAATGCAAGTAGAACGCTTTCACATGCATTAATGCGAAAATCACCTGGAAATAAATATCACAGCGTAGAAAAACATTTTACCTATACATTGATACCAAACCTGTTAAAATCCGTCCATTTTAGCCAAGTAGAACGCTTTCACATGCACTAATGCGAAAATCACCTGGAAATAAATATCACAGCGTAGAAAAACATTTTACCTATACATTGATACCAAACCTGTTAAAATCCGTTTATTTTAGCATGTATATCGTTCGATAAACACTGTCTTCTCTTGTCTACTAATACAAAACATGTTTGGAAGAAGGTCGAGTACGCCGTTGAAATACGGTCCAATATTAAGAATCGTTGTATTCTGGGAATACGGTGTGTTACGAGATGGAATAGGAAACCTCTCTGGTGCTTATGCACATCTAAATTATTTTAGTAGATATATGGTAGGGCGGTGCGAGTGAAATATTTTAGGTGAAATATGGTACGCAAACTGTGCTGCTCCATGAACAAGTCATGCACATATCATACGATGTATGCATGAGTGGTTTTTACAATACAGGGGGCCGCTATAAGGCTGAGTTCTATAAAATTTGCCTAAAAATCGCCAACCGCCAAATTGTGCCACATATGATGTTCATTTCCGTCAAGTGTTGTGTGGGTGTTCGTTTTGACAGGAGTCATGGCATTGATTTATAGGGTCGTTTCATCAATTTTTCCTATGGGAAATATACTATTTGAACGCAAATCCATTATCTACTCGATGTTTGCTATCTAGCTTTATTTGTGGACGGTATCTCCACCTCGCCACGATCTTAGCAAGCTAATATGAGTATGCATGATTTTCCGGTAGTATTCATAAATACAAAAACCCTGAGAAAAACGAACACTTTAGCAGCAGGTCAAGTTGTAAGAGTGTACACAACATTGTGACGGGAAAAGAGAAAGTATATTGAAAGGTATGTTAAATCTATGTTTAGTATTATTTTTGTATGAACACGCTTGTAGATTTTGGAGGGGTTTACTTGTAGTATATCTAGGGTCAGAATGAGACAGGACCTCACTTAGGAAAGGCACAACAATGTGTGGTGACCTGCTGCTCCCTGCGATATAGCAGCTGGTACTGGTACGACGCTGGGGGTTAGGGTCCAGCACGGGCGGACAGACCACCATAATCTGCGTATACCAATGTCCATTGTGAACAAATGTGAGACCATGGAAGAGGTCAACTAAATAACCTGCAGGTGATTCGGTCGATCGCTAAACCTGTGATCGGCAAACGTGTGATCGCTAAACCTGTGATCGGCAAACCTGTGATCGCTAAACCTGTGATCGGCAAACCTGTGATCGCTAAACCTGTGATCGGCAACTATGTCGATAGACTAGTTTGCACTAGTTCGCGAGCGAGAGGGGGATTCACCCTAAGTTATAAACTGGCCAGTCGCGTCTTGAGTTGTTTCTTTTTTTTTTGTTTTTGTTGTTGTTTTTGTTGTTTGCTTCTGTAGGTATTCACGTCACCCGTTCCGAGCACAGAACATTGTTTTGCCTTTGGAGCGGACGTCGTGAGTTGGCTACAGAAGCAACAAATTGTGATGTTTTGTGTTAGTAAGTGTTAAATGTAGATACTGTAAATAATTCATGTCATTCATTTAATATCTTTCTTGTGCCTTACCCCACAGCTGCCCGTACACCTGTCAGAGATCACGCTCGATTGTCTTGTCAGCATGGGGGTTTGCGGGACGCCGTAAACCCATTTTTGATGACTTTTTTGATGAAATATGTTCGGTTTAAGGGCATAATGAAATGTCTTTTCCGACAGTTTTTCGTTGATGTAAGAAATTCAGCTGTGGGCTAGGCTCAACAGAAGATGCACCACATGATCGTCGGCCGAAAAGAGCAACATCTGCCAATATGGTTGCTAGAGTGAAAGAAATAGTTGCTACCGATGCACGATACACCACGAGGCAAATAGCTAGTATGGTTGGCATCTCATTAGGAGCAGCTCATACAATTCTGAAACGGGATTTGAAAATGAGAAAGATCTGTGCTAGATGGATTCCCCATCTGTTGACAGATGAGCAGAAAAACACACGCGTTCAGTGCGCCAAGAAGTTGCTTAAATAGTTTCCAAATTACAATGCACGGTCCTTTCGCTAATGTTGTCACAGGTGACGAGACATGGGTTCACTTTTTTTAGCCAAAACGAAAGATTCAGAAAAAAATATGGGCAACAAAGTATTGCAAAAGACCATGCATTGCAAAGCGGACCATGAGCGTCAAGAAGGTAATGTATGCCATATTCTTTTCAAATCAGGGCCCTGCTATTCAGGTTGCTGTGCCTAAAGGCAAATCTGTAAATGCGAAGTTTTACAAGAATAAAGTTCTTCGAAAATTGAAGAAATATTTCAAAGAACGAAGACCCGCAACTGGTTTGGCCAATGTCAGATTGCTACATGACAATGCGTCATCGCACAAGGCGTTCATTGTGCAAGACTATCTGAAGCAGGAAAAGGTTGTTGAACTCCCTCACCCCCCTTTTTCCCCCTGACCTTGCCCCGTGTGATTTATTTTGTTCCCGCGTCTGAAAAATTACCTTTCTGGTCGAAAATTTGTACAGCGCAAACACCTCGGTTCTGCAATATTCCAGTGCCTTCATAGTATACCTCGAAAAGACTACCAAACTGCATTCAATGATTGGATCAGAAGACTGAAAGTTTGTATATCTGTTAAAGGGGAAAACTTTGAGGGGACAAAATATATTTTCATCGAAATCTATCACGGAATCATTTTTATGTGCTTAGTTGCATTCATATTTGAACAGTCCCTCGTAGGACCGAGCACAGTCAAAACGGTCTCATCAGAATAGTCCTCTGGTGAACACGAGGCAAAATAATCACATCATGTGAACAAGTCCGTGCGATGAACACCCCATTAAATCGAACTTTATATTGTTACGGGGGTAAACATCATTTTTGACTTAATTCTGCCCCAAGACATAGGTGTGTAGGCACTCGTTAGAAACGCCTCAAAGAGTTCCAAAATTTTCCCAACCCGTGTTCTACCGATACTAATTCAG
>OY757014.1:42968127-42983127 GCA_963580285.1 Lucinisca nassula
ATGGCATTTGTTGAGAAATATTCGTCTCTGCACATGCGCTTGAAGTTCTGAGCTCAAAACCTAAACAACGGGCCTCCGTGGCCTAGTGGTTAAAGGTGCATTATTGAGCTATCGGGCTTCAAAAATGAAAAGCGTGTTTTTCGGTTTTATTTCTTCTATTCATGTAGCTTTGTCATTTGTAATCTTCTGAAACCAAATACCACTTCAGAACTTTGTGAAAATCGTCGTTTTCATTTTTGTTTATTTGTTGTTTTTGGGAATTTCAATCTAAAAATATTCCTGTCACGTGACAAAAAGCCGGGCAACATCACAGCGGCGAACAATAAGATGGCGACCTCCGGTTCATCTGAGGAAAGTAGAATTTTTAGTCCAAATTACAAGTATTTGACTTTCAACTGCACTGACACAATACTATCATGCATGTTAATCTGTTATCAAATGCTAACGCATCAATTTACAGGCAAGAAGATAATTTTACCGTCAATATCTAAGGATCAATTTCTGAATCGATGAGAATTGACATGGGGTCGTTTCAAAGATACACAAAAACCGCATACATGTGAGAGTACATGTATGATGTGGGTATTTGTTAGAATTAGACGATACTAGCAATAACCTATTGATTTGTTTGATTTGAGGGTTAACGTCCCAATTAACACTGTTTAACGTCCCCATCAACACTGTATAAGTAATTTTCGAGACCTACCTTACAATTTTGTGGGACTTTTATGTACCCGACATTGAGATGAAATGAGATCTCATTCCCTGTCGCTTACGGGCCTCCGTGGCCTAGTGGTTAAGAGCGCTGACTCTTGATCATTAGGTCTCTCACCGCTGTGGTTCGAGCCTCGCTCGGGTCATATGTGAGACGCCAAGTTCTGCAACGGAAGGTCAGATCGTTTTTCTCCGGGTACTCCGGTTTTCGCCCACCTCTGATTAACGATCGGCTCGATATGAGTGAAATAATCTTGAAAGGGCCGTAAAACCAAAAAAAAAAAAAATCCCTGTCGCCCAATGAAACCAATAGGGTTTATATGAATGGGCGGCCCGACTCGCACCGCTTTGCCTGGGAAGGCTTGAATCCTTTAGGCGGTTTACCAATACTCCTAAGCGGTCGGTTTAAGCTCTGCCTGGCACCATCATGCAGCCCACCTATTTCTTCAAGCCCCGCCATGGGAGCCGAGCAAGAACTTTTTAATACCGAAACAAAAGAGAAACACTATCCATATTCGCACCGCCCATCGGGGCTTGAAGAAATATATGGGCTGCATAATGCTTCCACGCAGAGCTGTAACTGACCCGCAAACGAGTACTGGTAAACAGCTTAGAAGATCTAAGCCTGGGCAAGCAAAGCGATGCGAGTCCGTCCATTTGTTTCACTGGGCGACAGGGCTTGAGAAGTCATTTCATCTCAATGTCTGGTAAAAGTCCCACAAAATTGTTATCAACGTCTCCAAAATGACCTTTACAGTGTTGAAGGGGACGTTAAACCTCAAACCAAACAAACAAACATGCACCAGGACCTACTCACTGATACTGGGATCGGCCACATTTTACCATTACTTGCAGATTTACAGCACACATCAATCTTGCGCTGGCCTCGGTAGCTCAGTCGGATGCGCGTCTGACTGCTGATCATGGGGAAGCAGGTTCGATACCTGCCGGGGTCGGCAATATTCTTTCGCGGGGATTGATCAAGAAATCTTTCCTACGGTCATTCTCTCCATTCCGCTGGCTCAAGAAGGGCAGTTGTCAGTTTCTGGCGAAAGAATGTGCACTCTCCTGGTTACCTCTTATGTATAAGCCTGCCCAGGAAAAGTAAACTGACAGGCTCAAAAACGGCCTTAACAGTGTTGACTTGGCCGTAAACCCCAAAACAAACAAACAGTTAACCTGCATAGGGGATGACTCTCCCTGAACAGGGCGCCTCCAGTTTGTTTGTTTGATTTGAGGTTTAACGTCCCCGTCAGCACTTTAAAGGTCATTTTGGAGACGTTGCTTCCAATTTTGTGGGACTTTTACCCGACATTGAGATGAGATGACATCTCAAGCCCTGTCGCCCAATGAAACCCATAGGGTTTATTAGCATAGGCGGTCCGCCCCGCACAGCGGTTCCTGGACAGGCTTAGATCCTCTAAGCGGTTTACCAGTACTAGTGTGCGGGCCGGATTCAGCTCTGCGTGGAAGCATCATGCAGCCCATATATTTCTTCAAGCCCCTATGGGCGGGGGCCGGTGCCTCCAGTTAAACGTTCCGATCCAAAGGGCGGTGCGCATTTTGACATTCATCGCTGTAAATGGTGTTCAGACACCGAAATAATCATCGCCGGGTCGAACCGAGGGCCTCTGGCATCTGAGTCAAGTGCACTAACCACTCTGGGCTTAACCACTGAGCTGTCACGCTCAGTTTATTACATAAACTCCAGGTTTGCAGGATGAGACTCTGCACAGTAATCGGCTCTTTCGTTGTACATTGGGTCGTTCTCCCTGCTGGGGGGGGGGGGGGTCATGTGAGTACCAGCGGATAGCAAGCCGGCGGAATGAACAACTCACAGCGCATAAATGTCATCCTACTAGATTTCAGTAAGGCCTTTCACGAGGTTCCGCACAATTTCATTGCTGATGGATACCAGAAAGTCGTAATTGAGGATTTCTTCGTCTGCGCCCGTTACTTCTGGTGTTCCACAGAGTACAGTGCTCGGCACTCTCCTCTTCCTCATATAAATCAACGACTTGCCACCACGCGTCTCCCCTGTTCGCTGATCACTGCCTGTTGTACCGAGTTGCTGTCGCTCAAGAGGACTTTAATTATTTACAAGCATGGGAGAGAGACTGATAGATGCGTTTTCACCCAGACAAGACTTAGTCTGAGTACATCAGAATCGGCAACAAAAGCAAGATAATGGAGTCATCATACAACATCCATTGCCAGAAGTAAAGCAAAAAACCTGGCTATAGACAGTACACTGGTGTGAAATAGTCACACTGACATGCTTAGACTAGCTTCTAGTCGGATATCATATTTTAAAGTTAATAAGTAATATTCTTCTACCCCTTATTTGATCTTGGGAAGATATACTCTGACTAAAATGCCAGTTTGCCTTATCAGTTGGTGTTCGGTAAGGGGTACAGAAAGGCAATAAACATTTCATGACTGTAGCTGTAATCAATCATTTACCAAGGATCTTGCGAGGTAAAATTCGCATTGTACTAGACCTTGGTGTCTGAGACAAGATTAAAGTCTAACAAGGTTTCATATTTGATAAAAACACACATGAAGGTTGGTAATTGGTAAATATGACATCAAGGTCTAGTAGCTAGACTATGACATGCTATCTACGACAGACAGCCAGACAGCTGCTTTCCTATCCTACGCAGGAATCTCTCTGCATGCCCAAAGGACATCAAGGCAACAGCATACAAGTCACTAGTTAGACCTAAACTAGAATATGCTGCCACCCCCTGGGACCCCTACAAACAAACTAGTCCAGTTCAATCGCAATCTTCCGCTCACATCGTCTATCTTACTGATCATATGTATATTGGAAATGAAAAAGGGAGGTTGGTAAAACCTAGTATTCCTTGAATTTCTCGAATCAAGGTCTGCTTTATTAAGGAAATTTCGTAATCCCGGATCGTTTTGTTATTGACGAAGAGCTCTGTGTGAATGATCCATGTCCCTGTCTTGAGATAGATATAAGAGCTTTATTTGTTTAACCGTCATTCATGAAGGCTTACAAAAGTATTTAGGCTGATGAAATATATATATTGGATTTTTCAAGTACGGCAACTTGGATTTTTTTAAGTACGGCAACTTGGAAAAAAAATGCTGAATTAACTGTACGGTTACTTGCGTCACAAAATTGCAAATTTGGAAACTACTGACACCATTTTGACATCGTTTGGAAGGAAAGGCCGTGGTTATTATCATGTTTGGTTTCATCACATAGGGATCGATTATAATGCTAGTGCTGTTCGTAAATCAATCTATTTTTGCATGAAACAGATGGAGATGTGAAATCTACACCAGGGCCATATTTCCTTTTGAGAATTCTTTGTCGTTGCTTTCGCTTTGTTTCATTACTGAAAATACTTTGGAAGAAAGTCTGTCCCCTATTGGTCTATTCAACGGAAGGAACTTTCCTTTCGTGATGGGAAGTTTTTCTTTTTTTTTTTTTTTCTTTTTGTTGTTTTTGTTTACGAAATAAAGTTTGTTTTTCAGTGAGCTGAAATAGTTTCTACTTCGTTCTTGTGAAACTTACAACTAGAATAGACGTTAGTTTATGCTTTGAGAAGTGTTTATTCCTTTGACGAGAGTTTATTCAAACGAAGGTCCTGTAATATGCATACTATACTCCAGTTATTTAAGATTATGAGTGAGGCCATTATTATTATTATTATTTTTTTTTTTTATTATTATTATTTTTTTTTTTTTTTGCATTACGAAAACATGCCTTTTCAAATAAATTGAACATATTTCCACCCAAAAAATGAAAATGTTCAGATAAAAGATTCTGCTATTTTTCATAATTTAGCTCAAAACATAGATTTTGGGTACTCGTTGGAACCGTCTCGACCAGGCGGTTTCTGACGAGTACCAAAAATCTATGTTTTGGGCAGAAATGCGAAAAATAATGTACACCCATACAAACCCCATTCTACTGGATTAAAGTGGAGTTTAAGAGGGTCAAAATTGCATAGGCATGTTTTCATGATGGTCTTCTGTTTTTTGTTTGTTTTTTTTTTTTTCGAAATCGGCAACGTGCACACATGTTGCAATTTTTATCTTGTATATTCTAACCATTTCACATTTGTACGGTTTAGTAACGCCACAGACAACAAAAAGCTATTTTAAAGAAGGTGATTTAAGGTTCCTCAATACAGTTATTTCACTACATTTGAGGTACTGAAAAAATCATATTTGCAAATAGTTACCCAAACAGATTTTTCATCAGATGGTAGTCCATGTAAATGTAAGAATATGAAAGCAAAATATTTTTATTGGAAAGTCACCATGTTAGTAATTTATTGCATTTTTCCATGGTTTTGCAAAAATGATATCTTAATCCACAGAACAAAAATGTGTAAAATACTATCATAGAATTGTGGCTAAAGGTTGCCTTTAGGCACTGCAAGAGTGGAATTTCAAGTAAAATACCTAAATAGTACTGAAAATTAATGATTCCTCCCCCACCCCCCAAAAATGTAATTATTTCACCTGGTACTATTTTTAAATTCAGTGTATGGTAGCCAAAAATGACCAGTTCTACCAAGTTGGCAGTAAGATCACTGATTGGGTTGAGGTGTTGCAATCTCTTGCATTTAGCTTGTAAAATGATTGACCTTCTTTGGTGCTTTTAGTATTTCATTTTATATATTTCATTCATGCAATTTATAACAATTTATGAATCACTGCACCAAAGTTTCACTGTATTATTGATTGTGTTTACTGGGTGGATGATTTGATACTGGAATAAAATCCAAAACCAAAAAAAAAAAAAAAAAAAAAAAAAAATAAGATAAAAACAGTTTATCCCCATATTTGAACTGAAAGAATGAAAGCAGCCTGTTCAGCACCAGGATTTTTGTGCAAAAGGCTTCTGATCACTTCCAATAACTGCTATGTTATAGCAGTGATTTTTACCCATTGATTTGTTACATAAGAATCAGAATCAGAATTGTTACTGGTGACACGTCAAATGACATTCATACACCAGGACCTGTGATATGGGAAGTTAGTCCCTAGCTCTAACCAAAGATGTAAACTTAGCTACACAATCATCAGCACCTTCCGCCGTCGAAATAATAGAATCCGGAAGGGCATTCCAATCTCTAATGGTTCGGGGGAAGAACGATTCTTTATAAATATCCGTTCTTGCAGTAAGGGTCTGAAACGTCATTGAATGGTGCTGTCTACAGTGCCTAGCCGGGGTAACAAGGTCATCTGTTGGAATGCTGGCAGCACCCTTTAGACCTTTGTATAAGAGTATGAGCCTACTGTCTCTTCTCCTTTTCTTGAGAGACTCCCATCTTAATTTTCCTAGAATTCCAGTCATGCTCCCAGTTTCAAAGCAGTAATTTCCAGTTACAAATCTAGCCGCTCTGTTCTGAACTTTTTCAATTTCTTCATTTAGGACCACTCCGCTTGGGTCCCAGATGCAACTACCATATTCCAAGATTGGGCGAACAAGTCCCCTGTATGCTGTCTCTTTCACATCCTGGGGACACTGATGAAGATTTCGCCTCAGGAATCCAAGAGTTCTATTCGCCTTTGTACACATATTGCATATCTCAAATCGTGAGTGATTGTCACACCAAGGTATTTAATGGAATTCACATTTTCGAGGACCGTTCCCTCTAAAGTGTAAGAAGCCTCAACTTTATTAGATCTCTTCCTTGTTATCTGCATAATATTGCATTTAACTGGCTGAAATCTCATGCCCCATTTTCGGGCCCAACATCCTAATCCATCTATGTCAGCCTGAAGTTTCAATGAGTCATCTGTATCTCTAATTTCCCGGTAACAAACACAGTCATCTGCGAAAAGTCTTATTTCTGAGTCAATGTCAGAGGAAATATCATTGATGTACAGGGAGAACAATAGAGGACCAAGAACAGTCCCTTGTGGGACTCCAAACAAAACTGGCGCCCATACTGAAGATTCACCATTAACAAAAACACGCTGTTTTCTGTTCACATGAGTCACCATAAACAAATAATTGATGTTTGGACATATTTATCTAATCCAATTAATGATCTGTTGTGTCACCTACTTACCAATGTGCGGGTTGGTAAAATTTCATAGAAGCCCAATACTTTTAATATGTTTTGCTGAAAGAAGTTAAAAAAGAAATCTACCCTTTTCAACTTGTTTACTTGGGAACAGGGGTGAACAACACAAACAGGACAATGTTACACGTAGAAACTAGTTCAGAAATGAAGGCATACCATTCATGAATTAACGAACAAATTATGTTAGAAAGTATGTGAAAGTAGGCGCAAGACAGTTTCAAATATGAATATTATGTTTTAAATTTAAAGCAATGGTGTACTATTGTTTTTTGGTGGGAAATTAGTTCCAAGGCGTATGAATACGTTTTTGCATTTGGCAAGATGGAAATCTCCTCAATTTGACAGCTACACTAATTTATCAGTGATGACAGGCTTCCAAGATAGGCGATTTCATTATGGTATACGCAGGAAGAAGGCTACATAGCTGACTTTTCAAGGTATTTTCATTGATGATGGAGAAAATAAAATGTGGAAGGCATAATTGATGAAATCTCAGCATTTCAGATTTACCGCAAGAAAAGGAGATGATGGCGCCCATCGAGAATAAACATGTCAAAAAAATCTGGTTTTCAATTCAGGTAGCCTTTTTGATAGAAAGCTTTGACCGAGTCGTTAGTATTTGATGTGAACTATTGATCTGCAGCTGTTTTAGTAACTTTTAAAAAGTCTATAAAGCGGTTTCCTTTTTTCCAGGTAAAATTGAAAAATACAGAATTTCATTTATTTTCAAAGGCACAGGGATGTTGCTAATGCAAGAAAGTACTTGCTGTAATAACCGTACATACCTCCAAACCTTTTTCTTGTGGGACATGGATTTTTAAACGGAAATCAGGATTATATTTTGGGGAAAATCAGCTTGCAAATCTTTCATCTATATTTTTCTTGTGCAAATGTATTGAGGAAACTTAAGATGTCCTGAGATAAAAGTACTTTCATAAATTTCTTTTCCGTTCACAAAAGGTTACTTTCGCTGTAATATAAAGGGCAGCTAAAATAATTTTCATCCTAGTTGTAATCTAAAACTGTTAGTTTAACACTTAAATACCAGCATTTTAAACAAGAAGTGCAGATCTGGTAAAATGCAGCATTATGCCGCCTTTCTATGTTTTGATTCCATGGCCCAGTGAGATTCTATGATGGGGCGGTCTAAGTCCCTCTGGAGGGTGACCGAATAATCAGGGAGAATTATGGTCAGGTACACCCCAGTGTCACCAGCAAATAGGCGAACCCGGGACCACACATTGTCGGGTAGGTCGTTAAGGTATAATAACAATAATATTGTGCCTAGAACTGATCCTTGTGGTACACCTGAAGTAACTGGAACCTCATCTGAGTACTCACATTCAAGTGCAACTGTCTGACTTCTCTCAATCAGAAAAGACTTAATTCACTGGATAGTTAATCCATGTACCAGTAGCTTGCGAAGAAGCTTCATGTGATTCACCTAGCCAAAGGTCATGCTAAACCCAAGATAAGATCTATTTGTTGACCATTTAATCATGATCTGGTAAGGTCATAAACAAGCAGAATCACATGAGTGTCACAAGATCTGCGCTCCCAGGCTGTTGAGTATTTTGTGATCATAAGGTATGTCCAAACCAAATCTTATGCGGCGAAATTTAGTTTCAACCTACAAAAATCCATTTTTTGAAGGATTTTCTGCTTGTCGGAATTTTGTAAACCTGTCCCCGTAGAAAACCTAAAGCAAATTCTTATATGCCCATTATGACATAAAGACCACATTGGTAATGGGAAATTGTTTTTAAGAAATAGGTGCGATATGGGCATAAGAGCAATTTACGATCTTACTAGTGAGGAAGTGGTATTTTATAGTTTTGAACAGTTAAAGGCGAAATATGATATAAGGGCCACATTTTTAGACTACCACCATGTAGTATTTCTCAAGTATGAAAAGATCAAATTCACATGAATCGTGTATTTGCTGTTAAATTTAAACAAAATGTAGTTTGTAACATATACTTTCAAGACTTGATTAGTTCAAAGAAAGGGAGTAGACTATTTATGATATTTTGGTTAGAGTAAACGAATACATTACACAAACAAAATGGCAAACGGAGATAGGAGATAAAGTGGAAAAAGAGCATTAAAGACATTTCACGAGACAAAACTACGCGACTTTCAATACAAAATCAATAATAAAAATTTAGTAACACATTCATTTCTATTTAAAATTAATAAAATCAGGGTTGTAGTTACTGTAATGAACAACCAGAAAAAATCCATTATTTATTTCTTAGATGCCCAAAAGTAAGAACGTTTTAGACTGAACTTTAATCATGGTTGACCACAATTGTAAATCCAGAAATATCGCTAGAGGATCGTAAAATACTATTTTCACACGGTGGTAAAGCAGAAGTGGTCAATTACATCTCTCTCTCTCTCTCCCTCTCTCTCTCTCTCTCTCTCTCTCTCTCTCTCTCTCTCTCTGTTTTAGCAAAATATTGTATATACGAAAACAAATTTGTTTCTATGAATAAAGTGCTTAGCGAGAGATACATTTCACTCATAAACAACAGGTTAGATAAATTCTTTAAGATTAAAGCCCCTCTCTCGCCCAGCCCAGTGGAATTCGTTTCACTGACCGCTCCAAGGCGGTTCTTCTGTCGTTGTTTATTTTTGTTATGGTTTGTCTTTGAGTGTTTGTATCACTTATTTTATTTTGTTTTGGATATCGAATTGGCCATTTTGTGGAAAAGTAACTGTCCTTTTGGCTTTCCGCTATTGATGTTTCCATTAGGGTCTGTTGTTTCATGTTTGTGTTTCTTTCCCCTTTGGTAACTCTGGTGGGAGCTGTGGGTAAATTGTGTCGATTCCTGATCATTGCCTACACTTCTATGTTCTACATATAACTACTTTTACCCAAACACTGATGATTCATGAGGCCTATTCCGACTTAATGTTTATGTTTGGTGTCAGGGTTCTGTTTTCCGTCGACTATCTGCCACACATATAGTGCAGTAGACTTGTACCATTAGCTATAAAAGGCACATCTTGTAGAAAATACATGTATATTGTTACTACAGTTTGTTTTCTGCTCTCCCATGAAAGAATTTTATTATTATTATTATTATATTTTTTTTTCAAATTGATTATCATCGTCTATTAGCCAATACGATGTTACACCCGTATGACTTTGTGCATTCTTTCATATCTTAACAATATTTACTTTTCTGGTGAAAAATTGTGATAGTTTTCTCATTTATGCTTCAAACATGGCTGTTGGTGCTCGTTGGAACTGCCACAGTGATGTGGTTCTATCGAGTACCCACGGCGTATGTCATGGAGCAGGAATGAGAAAAATATTGTATACCCAGTCAGACGCGCATCCGACGGAGGTACTGAGGCCGACGATTATCATACGAGATATTTTGGCCAGCAATAATCGAGTGTATGTAAACATAAAGTGCAGATAACTCCATGTCAATAGACATACAACGTCTAAACAACGTCGTGTCAACGTCAATGCAACATCACTGCGATGCATTGACGCTGACGCAGCAAATTGTATACCCAGTTACAAAATATTGTAACCCCCAGTTCTCTCTCTATAAAGTTGGGTTTAAAGGGGCGTTCATTGCACGGACCTGTTATCGTAATGAATCGTCTTATTATTAACATTGCTAGAGATACTCGCCTACCAGTCGAGAAAGACAGAAGACCAACTTCTATCGTACATGTTGTCTAAACTGAAAAGCACTCACACAACCTTTCAATAATTCCCTGTCCCCTTTTTGTACTTTCTCTCATCTACTTACTTCTAAAATATGTTCTAGAAAGGGTTGTCCTTTGGAAACAAGGCATTACGATTACACACCCGTGCAAATTAGTGCATTTTTACTCGTCTCCAAAATGGTCATTTTTCTGATGAAAATATGTGATATTTTTCTTATAAATACTGCAAACATAGGTTGTGGGTGCTCGTTAGAACCGCCTCATTGAGGCGGTTCTAACGAGTACCCACAACCTATGCCTTGGAGCAAGAATAAGAAAAATAATGTATACCCCCCTAAACCCCAGTTTTCTCTATATAAAGTGGGGTATAGGGGGTCTTCATTTCACGGACTTGTTCACGTGATAGAATACACCACAAAACTGTAAACTAGATCGCGCAGTCGATGGCGCGCCATCGCAAATCCCAACGTTTTGACCGCTTCACGGGACCCTTGGGGGCTGGTCCAAAAATTAATGTGCTCTTGCAGAAGCCATTCATGTATGTAACTCACACACCAAATTTGGTTGAATTCCAATGAACGGTGTAGGAGGAGATAGCCGGACAGACGGACGGACGGACGAACGGACAGACGGAGGCGATAACAATATCCCCACTTTTCTTCGAAAAACGTGGGGATAAATATGGAGTGTACATGTTTTCTGGACCAGACTAGCTAGTTTTGCCCAATTAGGCCTCATCAGTGACCCTCAAAAATTTCAAAATTCACCACTGGAAGGGCAAGAAAATATAAACTACACTATGATGTTGGGCAGGGAGACATTTTACGACCTCCACACATTCCCAGACACCAGCTATAGTGACGTTAAATATGTTCTAGAAATGGCTATCCTTTGGAGTGAGTGAGTGAGTGTTTGAGTTTTACGTCCCACCAACAGCTAAGGCCATACGGAGACGGGACCTAGGTTAAAAGACTCATCCGAAAGTGTATATCCTTTGGAAGCAAGGAATGCACCACAAAACTGGAACATATGGAGTGTACATGTTTTCTGGGCCAGAATAGCTAGTTTCGGCCAATAAGGCCTCGTCAGTGACCCTCAAACCTTTTTAAAGCTTTCCAAAATGTCGGCACAAGAATTTCAGAGAAAATAAGTTCAGTTAATATGGCATTAGGATAACACATCCGTGGGATATAGTAAATTTCTCAAACCTTAAAAAAGGCATCTTTTTCTGATGAAGATTTGTGATATTTTTCCTATTTATACTCCAAACATAGGTTTTGGATGCTCGTTAGAACCGCCTCATTGAGGCGGTTCTAACGAGTACCCACAGCCTATGTCTTGGAGCAGAACTAAGGAAATTAATGTTATCCCCCGTAAACCCCAGTTTTCTTTATATAAAATGGGGTTTAGTGGGGTCTTAATTTCACGGACTTGTTCACGTGATGGGAAGTGGTTTTAGGTTCTAGCTTTACGTAATAACGCCAAATTAGGTCATTACCTGCCGTCCGTATTTTTTTATTTTATTTTTTTTTTTTTTTTTGTTTTGGTTTTACGGCCCTTTCAAGATTATTTCACCCGTATCGAGCGATCGTTAATCAGAGATGGGCGAAAACCAGAGTACCCGGAGAAAAACCACCTTACCTTCCGTTGCAGAACTTGGCGTCTCACATATGACCCGAGCGAGACTCGAACCACAGCGGTGAGAGACCTAATGATCAAGAGTCAGCACTCTTAACCACTAGGCCACGGAGGCCCGTTACCGTCGGTATGATCATTTTCCACATTAATCTGGTACTTTTGAGTAACAAGTTCCGGAGCCGATGCTACACGCTATGTCAATTTCGTTGTTGCATCGACTTTGCTGCGCCAGCGTCAATGCATCGTTGTTTAGACGTTGTATGTCTGTTGACTTGGACGTTGTTTAGACGTTGTATGTCTGTTGACATGGAGTTATCTGCACTTTACATTTATATACACTTGATTATTGCTGGCCAAAATATCTCGTATGATAATCATCGGCCTCAGTACCTCGGTCGGATGAACGTCTGACCGGTGATCAGAAAGGCGCGTGTTCGGTACCTGCCGGGTCGGCAACATTCTTTCGTGGAGATAGATCATGAAATATTTTCCACGGCCATTCTCTACCACTGGGCATCCGCTGATTCAAGAAGGGCAGTTGTCAGTGGCGAAAGAGTGTGCACTGTACTGGTTAACTGCTGATGCCTCGGTCACAAATTCGGCGTACCCCGGCCGAGCTATACTATACGTTGTGGTCGGCCGAGCAGTCCAAGCCGAGAAATGGGTGTCTGGCTCGGTTTTTGCAAAAAGTATGCCGTGTGGGGCCTAGAGAGACATCCGCCGGGAATCGGGCGGTGTCAGCCTAAGTTTTGCGGGGAAGCATCGGCGTATACGCCGGGCGGAAATAGGCCGGTGCGCTGCAGGTTACCGACCGTATACCCGGCGATTGTTACTAGTCCCCGAGCATCGGTCGATGTTCCGCAGATGTCCGCCCAGTTCCCGGCCGCCGGACAAGGGACGGGTTTACCCCAGCCGGGAATTGTCCAGTTGTTCAGGGGTATATAAACTACATCCTCTCCTGCCTATACAACAAATGGGTCAGCTCTGTTGGTGGGTGAACATCCTTTTTCTTGACGTCGAGGAAAACTTTCGAAGAAAAGCGGAACAAGATGCCTCTTATCCCACCACTGCACCTACCGTCACCCCATGAAAGGATCCGGAGGTTACAGGAGTGGCTGCTTAGGGCTCGGCACCGTGCCAATGTGGTCTTTGCAACCTTGTGTGCGGGAGAAGAACTGCTACCGCTGATGGTGGATGAAGCAATGGATCGTGTACCGTCCTTTGCATGGGCAGTTATCAAACGTTTATGTACAATGCTCCCTACTGGTCTGCTAGAAACTGGCACCCATCGGAGATCGGGCCCTTATATAGTCGAGCGTCAATCAGCGATCGAGCGGCGCCAGTCGAAACCGGGATTCGTCCAGCGGATTCCGCTTGATCATCTGTCGGGCCTCGGCCGATTACTGCCCGATTATCTGATTGGTCGGGGTCCGCTTTACGACTACCGGATGCCAGCCGATGCCATCGACATCGACGTCGGTACGAGCTCTGCTCGACTTTTATCGATGTGCCACCGACCTAGAAGTCGGTGAGTTTTCGTGGAGAATTTTAACTACGAGTTAAAATTTAACCGGGCCCCTCCCGACCACCACCGACGCCCCAACATCCGGCGGGACGCCGACCGGACTCCAGCCCAATCTCACCCCATCGCAGTCCCCGAGTAGTCGGGCGGGGATCGAATAGTGATTTGTGATCGTGGCTTTACGTATAAGCCTGCCCAGGAAAAGTGTGGACAGGTAAACTGACCGGCTCAAAAATGACATAAAATAGTGTTGACTGGGCCGTTAGTCCAATACAAAACTAAACTGAGGTAGGGGTCTTTAACTTTAATGGAAGACACCCAGTTAGCGTAGAATGTCGGTCAAGCGTCGGCCCGACGATATATACATAGAATATTTATTTTCCGTCTTATACCGTTAACAAATAACATTAGCCCTGTATGGCTTTTACTTCTACAAAAAACAGTGTAGAAGAAAAACAATCTTTTTGGTGCTGTTTGGGCAGGATCAAGATTTTCACCTTACATCCTCATTCGAAGGATGGAGCAGGTCAAGGCATTCATCTCTGCAACTAAGTTTGACAACGCTGCCAGAGAGAGAGAGAGAGAGAGAGAGAGAGAGAGAGAGAGAGAGACTAATGAGCAGCATGTAGGTAATAGGTGTGTGTGTCTGTGTGTGTGTGTGTGTGTGTGTGTGTGTGTGTGTGTGTGTGTGTGTGTGTGTGTGTGTGTGTGTGTGTGTGTGTGTGTGTGTGTGTGTGTGTGTGTGTGTGTGAATCATCTGAACTACGCCTACGTCGGGCCGACAGCGATACGACATGGCGACGTCGTATCGCTGTCGGCCCGATGTTGGCCCAATGTGGTGCGCTAGCCCATAATGAGAGAGAGAGAGAGAGAGAGAGAGAGAGAGAGAGAGAAAAAAAACACTCAGCAACATGTTGGACATGGCACTTTCAGAGCCCATAGGGGCTTGAAGAAATATATGGGCTGCAAAATGCTTCCACGCAGAGCTGAATCCGGCCCACACACTAGTACTGGTAAACCGCTTAGACGATCTAAGCCTGTCCAGGAACCGCGGTGCGAGGCGGACCGTACACGCTAATAAAACCCTATTGGTTTCATTGGGGCGACAGGGCTTGAGATGTCATTTCATCCAAATGTCGGGTAAAAGTCCCACAAAATTGAAAACAACGTCTCCAAAATGATCTTATGACCTTTACAGTGTTGACGGGGACGTTAAACCTCAAATCAAACAAAAACACTTTCAGAGAGAGAGAGAGAGAGAGAGAGAGAGAGAGAGGAGAGAGAGAGAGAGAGAGAGAGAATGGAGACAATATGTAGGCCACGATAAGAAAGCAATGAGCAACATGTAGGCCACGG
>OY757014.1:42985627-42999928 GCA_963580285.1 Lucinisca nassula
AATGCCTTGACCTGCTCCATCCTTCGAATGAGGATGTAAGGTGAAAATCTTGATCCTGCCCAAACAGCACCAAAAAGATTGTTTTTCTTCTACACTGTTTTTGTAGAAGTAAAAGCCATACAGGGCTAATGTTATTTGTTAACGGTATAAGACGGAAAATAAATATTCTATGTATATATCGTCGGGCCGACGCTTGACCGACATTCTACGCTGACTGGGTGTCCTTCCATTTAAGTTAAAGACCCCTACCTCAGTTTAGTTTTGTATTGGACTAACGGCCCAGTCAACACTATTTTATGTCATTTTTGAGCCGGTCAGTTTACCTGTCCACACTTTTCCTGGGCAGGCTTATACGTAAAGCCACGATCACAAATCACTATTCGATCCCCGCCCGACTACTCGGGGACTGCGATGGGGTGAGATTGGGCTGGAGTCCGGTCGGCGTCCCGCCGGATGTTGGGGCGTCGGTGGTGGTCGGGAGGGGCCCGATTAAATTTTAACTCGTAGTTAAAATTCTCCACGAAAACTCACCGACTTCTAGGTCGGTGGCACATCGATAAAAGTCGAGCAGAGCTCGTACCGACGTCGATGTCGATGGCATCGGCTGGCATCCGGTAGTCGTAAAGCGGACCCCGACCAATCAGATAATCGGGCAGTAATCGGCCGAGGCCCGACAGATGATCAAGCGGAATCCGCTGGACGAATCCCGGTTTCGACTGGCGCCGCTCGATCGCTGATTGACGCTCGACTATATAAGGGCCCGATCTCCGATGGGTGCCAGTTTCTAGCAGACCAGTAGGGAGCATTGTACATAAACGTTTGATAACTGCCCATGCAAAGGACGGTACACGATCCATTGCTTCATCCACCATCAGCGGTAGCAGTTCTTCTCCCGCACACAAGGTTGCAAAGACCACATTGGCACGGTGCCGAGCCCTAAGCAGCCACTCCTGTAACCTCCGGATCCTTTCATGGGGTGACAGTAGGTGCAGTGGTGGGATAAGAGGCATCTTGTTCCGCTTTTCTTCGAAAGTTTTCCTCGACGTCAAGAAAAAGGATGTTCACCCACCAACAGAGCTGACCCATTTGTTGTATAGGCAGGAGAGGATGCAGTTTATATACCCCTGAACAACTGGACAATTCCCGGCTGGGGTAAATCCGTCCCTTGTCCGGCGGCCGGGAAACTGGGCGGACATCTGCGGAACATGACCGATGCTCGGGGACTAGTAACAATCGCCGGGTATACGGTCGGTAACCTGCAGTGCACCGGCCTATTTCCGCCCGGCGTATACGCCGATGCTTCCCCGCAAAACTTAGGCTGACACCGCCCGATTCCCGGCGGATGTCTCTCTAGGCCCCACACGGCATACTTTTTGCCAAAACCGAGCCAGACACCCATTTCTCGGCTTGGACTGCTCGGCCGACCACAACGTATAGTATAGCTCGGCCGGGGTACGCCGAATTTGTGACCGAGGCATCAGCAGTTAACCAGTACAGTGCACACTCTTTCGCCACTGACAACTGCCCTTCTTGAATCAGCGGATGCCCAGTGGTAGAGAATGGCCGTGGAAAATATTTCATGATCTATCTCCACGAAAGAATGTTGCCGACCCGGCAGGTACCGAACACGCGCCTTTCTGATCACCAGTCAGACGTTCATCCGACCGAGGTACTGAGGCCGATGATTATCATACGAGATATTTTGGCCAGCAATAATCAAGTGTATATAAATGTAAAGTGCAGATAACTCCATGTCAACAGACATACAACGTCTAAACAACGTCCAAGTCAACAGACATACAACGTCTAAACAACGATGCATTGACGCTGACGCAGCAAAGTCGATGCAACAACGAAATTGACATAGCGTGTAGCATCGGCTCCGGAACTTGTTACTCAAAAGTACCAGATTAATGTGGAAAATGATCATACCGACGGTAACGGGCCTCCGTGGCCTAGTGGTTAAGAGTGCTGACTCTTGATCATTAGGTCTCTCACCGCTGTGGTTCGAGTCTCGCTCGGGTCATATGTGAGACGCCAAGTTCTGCAACGGAAGGTAAGGTGGTTTTTCTCCGGGTACTCTGGTTTTCGCCCATCTCTGATTAACGATCGCTCGATACGGGTGAAATAATCTTGAAAGGGCCGTAAAACCAAAACAAAAAAAATAAATAAAATAAAATAAAAAAAATACGGACGGCAGGTAATGACCTAATTTGGCGTTATTACGTAAAGCTAGAACCTAAAACCACTTCCCATCACGTGAACAAGTCCGTGAAATTAAGACCCCACTAAACCCCATTTTATATAAAGAAAACTGGGGTTTACGGGGAATAACATTAATTTCCTTAGTTCTGCTCCAAGACATAGGCTGTGGGTACTCGTTAGAACCGCCTCAATGAGGCGGTTCTAACGAGCATCCAAAACCCATGTTTGGAGTATAAATAGGAAAAATATCACAAATCTTCATCAGAAAAAGATGCCTTTTTTAAGGTTTGAGAAATTTACTATATCCCACGGATGTGTTATCCTAATGCCATATTAAATGAACTTATTTTCTCTGAAATTCTTGTGCCGACATTTTGGAAAGCTTTGAAAATGTTTGAGGGTCACTGACGAGGCCTTATTGGCCGAAACTAGCTATTCTGGCCCAGAAAACATGTACACTCCATATGTTCCAGTTTTGTGGTGCATTCCTTGCTTCCAAAGGATATACACTTTCGGATGAGTCTTTAAACCTAGGTCCCGTCTCCGTATGGCCTTAGCTGTTGGTGGGACGTAAAACTCAAACACTCACTCACTCACTCACTCACTCCCTCCAAAGGATAGCCATTTCTAGAACATATTTAACGTCACTATAGCTGGTGTCTGGGAATGTGTGGAGGTCGTAAAATGTCTCCCTGCCCAACATCATAGTGTAGTTTATATTTTCTTGCCCTTCCAGTGGTGAATTTTGAAATTTTTGAGGGTCACTGATGAGGCCTAATTGGGCAAAACTAGCTAGTCTGGTCCAGAAAACATGTACACTCCATATTTATCCCCACGTTTTTCGAAGAAAAGTGGGGATATTGTTATCGCCTCCGTCTGTCCGTTCGTCCGTCCGTCCGTCTGTCCGGCTATCTCCTCCTACACCGTTCATTGGAATTCAACCAAATTTGGTGTGTGAGTTACATACATGAATGGCTTTTGCAAGAGCACATTAATTTTTGGACCAGCCCCCAAGGGTCCCGTGAAGCGGTCAAAACGTGGGGATTTGCGATGGCGCGCCATCGACTGCGCGATCTAGTTTACAGTTTTGTGGTGTATTCCTTGTTTCCAAAGGACAACCCTTTCTAGAACATATTTTAGAAGTAAGAAGATGAGAGAAAGTACAAAAAGGGGACAGGGAATTATTGAAAGGTTGTGTGAGTTTTTTTCAGTTTAGACAACATGTACGATAGAAGTTGGTCTTCTGTCTTTCTCGACTGGTAGGCGAGTATCTCTAGCAATGTTAATAATAAGACGATTCATTACGATAACAGGTCCGTGCAATGAACGCCCCTTTAAACCCAACTTTATAGAGAGAGAACTGGGGGTTACAATATTTTGTAACTGGGTATACAATTTGCTGCGTCAGCGTCAATGCATCGCAGTGATGTTGCATTGACGTTGACACGACGTTGTTTAGACGTTGTATGTCTGTTGACATGTAGTTATCTGCACTTTATGTTTACATACACTCGATTATTGCTGGCCAAAATATCTCGAATGATAATCGTCGGCCTCAGTACCTCAGTCGGATGCGCGTCTGACTGGGTATACAATATTTTTCTCATTCCTGCTCCATGACATACGCCGTGGGTACTCGATAGAACCACATCACTGCGGCAGTTCCAACGAGCACCAACAGCCATGTTTGAAGCATAAATGAGAAAACTATCACAATTTTTCACCAGAAAAGTAAATATTGTTAAGATATGAAAGAATGCACAAAGTCATACGGGTGTAACATCGTATTGACTAATAGACAATGATAATCAATTTGAAAAAAAAAAAAAAATAATAATAATAATAAAATTCTTTCATGGGAGAGCAGAAAACAAACTGTAGTAACAATATACATGTATTTTCTACAAGATGTGCCTTTTATAGCTAATGGTACAAGTCTACTGCACTATATGTGTGGCAGATAGTCGACGGAAAACAGAACCCTGACACCAAACATAAACATTAAGTCGGAATAGGCCTCATGAATCATCAGTGTTTGGGTAAAAGTAGTTATATGTAGAACATAGAAGTGTAGGCAATGATCAGGAATCGACACAATTTACCCACAGCTCCCACCAGAGTTACCAAAGGGGAAAGAAACACAAACATGAAACAACAGATCCTAATGGAAACATCAATAGCGGAAAGCCAAAAGGACAGTTACTTTTCCACAAAATGGCCAATTCGATATCCAAAACAAAATAAAATAAGCGATACAAACACTCAAAGACAAACCATAACAAAAATAAACACCGACAGAAGAACCGCCTTGGAGCGGTCAGTGAAACGAATTCCACTGGGCTGGGCGAGAGAGGGGCTTTAATCTTAAAGAATTTATCTAACCTGTTGTTTATGAGTGAAATGTATCTCTCGCTAAGCACTTTATTCATAGAAACAAATTTGTTTTCGTATATACAATATTTTGCTAAAACAGAGAGAGAGAGAGAGAGAGGGAGAGGGAGAGAGAGAGAGATGTGATTGACCACTTCTGCTTTACCACCGTGTGAAAATAGTATTTTACGATCCTCTAGCGATATTTCTGGATTTACATTTGTGGTCAACCATGATTAAAGTTCAGTCTAAAACGTTCTTACTTTTGGGCATCTAAGAAATAAATAATGGATTTTTTCTGGTTGTTCATTACAGTAACTACAACCCTGATTTTATTAATTTTAAATAGAAATGAATGTGTTACTAAATTTTTATTATTGATTTTGTATTGAAAGTCGCGTAGTTTTGTCTCGTGAAATGTCTTTAATGCTCTTTTTCCACTCTATCTCCTATCTCCGTTTGCCATTTTGTTTGTGTAATGTATTCGTTTACTCTAACCAAAATATCATAAATAGTCTACTCCCTTTCTTTGAACTAATCAAGTCTTGAAAGTATATGTTACAAACTACATTTTGTTTAAATTTAACAGCAAATACACGATTCATGTGAATTTGATCTTTTCATACTTGAGAAATACTATTTACTACATGGTGGTAGTCTAAAAATGTGGCCCTTATATCATATTTCGCCTTTAACTGTTCAAAACTATAAAATACCACTTCCTCACTAGTAAGATCGTAAATTGCTCTTATGCCCATATCGCACCTATTTCTTAAAAACAATTTCCCATTACCAATGTGGTCTTTATGTCATAATGGGCATATAAGAATTTGCTTTAGGTTTTCTACGGGGACAGGTTTACAAAATTCCGACAAGCAGAAAATCCTTCAAAAAATGGATTTTTGAAGGTTGAAACTAAATTTCGCCGCATAAGATTTGGTTTGGACATACCTTATGATCACAAAATACTCAACAGCCTGGGAGCGCAGATCTTGTGACACTCATGTGATTCTGCTTGTTTATGACCTTACCAGATCATGATTAAATGGTCAACAAATAGATCTTATCTTGGGTTTAGCATGACCTTTGGCTAGGTGAATCACATGAAGCTTCTTCGCAAGCTACTGGTACATGGATTAACTATCCAGTGAATTAAGTCTTTTCTGATTGAGAGAAGTCAGACAGTTGCACTTGAATGTGAGTACTCAGATGAGGTTCCAGTTACTTCAGGTGTACCACAAGGATCAGTTCTAGGCACAATATTATTGTTATTATACCTTAACGACCTACCCGACAATGTGTGGTCCCGGGTTCGCCTATTTG
The DNA here is from genome assembly GCA_963580285.1 of Lucinisca nassula. Taxonomy (NCBI): domain Eukaryota; kingdom Metazoa; phylum Mollusca; class Bivalvia; order Lucinida; family Lucinidae; genus Lucinisca; species Lucinisca nassula. The sequence goes on from OY757014.1 coordinate 42,991,526, forward strand.
CTGGTGACACTGGGGTGTACCTGACCATAATTCTCCCTGATTATTCGGTCACCCTCCAGAGGGACTTAGACCGCCCCATCATAGAATCTCACTGGGCCATGGAATCAAAACATAGAAAGGCGGCATAATGCTGCGTTTTACCAGATCTGCACTTCTTGTTTAAAATGCTGGTATTTAAGTGTTAAACTAACAGTTTTAGATTACAACTAGGATGAAAATTATTTTAGCTGCCCTTTATATTACAGCGAAAGTAACCTTTTGTGAACGGAAAAGAAATTTATGAAAGTACTTTTATCTCAGGACATCTTAAGTTTCCTCAATACATTTGCACAAGAAAAATACAGATGAAAGATTTGCAAGTTGATTTTCCCCAAAATATAATCCTGATTTCCGTTTAAAAATCCATGTCCCACAAGAAAAAGGTTTGGAGGTATAAACGGTTATTACAGCAAGTACTTTCTTGCATTAGCAACATCCCTGTGCCTTTGAAAATAAATGAAATTCTGTATTTTTCACTTTTACCAGGAAAAAAGGAAACCGCTTTGTACACTTTTTAAAAGTTACTAAAACAGCTGCAGATCAATAGTTCACATCAAATATTAACGAGTCGGTCAAAGCTTTCTATCAAAAAGGCTACCTGAATTGAAAACCAGATTTTTTTGACATGTTTATTCTCGATGGGCGCCATCATCTCCTTTTCTTGCGGTAAATCTGAAATGCTGAGATTTCATCAATTATGCCTTCCACATTTTATTTTCTCCATCATCAATGAAAATACCTTGAAAAGTCAGCTATGTAGCCTTCTTCCTGCGTATACCATAATGAAATCGCCTATCTTGGAAGCCTGTCATCACTGATAAATTAGTGTAGCTGTCAAATTGAAGAGATTTCCATCTTGCCAAATGCAAAAACGTATTCATACGCCTTGGAACTAATTTCCCACCAAAAAAACAATAGTACACCATTGCTTTAAATTTAAAACATAATATTCATATTTGAAACTGTCTTGCGCCTACTTTCACATACTTTCTAACATAATTTGTTCGTTAATTCATGAATAGTATGCCTTCATTTCTGAACTAGTTTCTACGTGTAACATTGTCCTGTTTGTGTTGTTCACCCCTGTTCCCAAGTAAACAAGTTGAAAAGGGTAGATTTCTTTTTTAACTTCTTTCAGCAAAACATATTAAAAGTATTGGGCTTCTATGAAATTTTACCAACCCGCACATTGGTAAGTAGGTGACACAACAGATCATTAATTGGATTAGATAAATATGTCCAAACATCAATTATTTGTTTATGGTGACTCATGTGAACAGAAAACAGCGTGTTTTTGTTAATGGTGAATCTTCAGTATGGGCGCCAGTTTTGTTTGGAGTCCCACAAGGGACTGTTCTTGGTCCTCTATTGTTCTCCCTGTACATCAATGACATTTCCTCTGACATTGACTCAGAAATAAGACTTTTCGCAGATGACTGTGTTTGTTACCGGGAAATTAGAGATACAGATGACTCATTGAAACTTCAGGCTGACATAGATGGATTAGGATGTTGGGCCCGAAAATGGGGCATGAGATTTCAGCCAGTTAAATGCAATATTATGCAGATAACAAGGAAGAGATCTAATACAGTTGAGGCTTCTTACACTTTAGAGGGAACGGTCCTCGAAAATGTGAATTCCATTAAATACCTTGGTGTGACAATCACTCACGATTTGAGATATGCAATATGTGTACAAAGGCGAATAGAACTCTTGGATTCCTGAGGCGAAATCTTCATCAGTGTCCCCAGGATGTGAAAGAGACAGCATACAGGGGACTTGTTCGCCCAATCTTGGAATATGGTAGTTGCATCTGGGACCCAAGCGGAGTGGTCCTAAATGAAGAAGTTGAAAAAGTTCAGAATAGAGCGGCTAGATTTGTAACTGGAAATCATTGCTTTGAAACTGGGAGCATGACTGGAATTCTAGGAAAATTAAGATGGGAGTCTCTCAAGAAAAGGAGAAGAGACAGTAGGCTCATACTCTTATACAAAGGTCTAAAGGGTGCTGCCAGCATTCCAACAGATGACCTTGTTCCCCCGGCTAGGCACTGTAGACAGCACCATTCAATGACGTTTCAGACCCTTACTGCAAGAACGGATATTTATAAAGAATCGTTCTTCCCCCGAACCATTAGAGATTGGAATGCCCTTCCGGATTCTATTATTTCGACGGCGGAAGGTGCTGATGATTGTGTAGCTAAGTTTACATCTTTGGTTAGAGCTAGGGACTAACTTCCCATATCACAGGTCCTGGTGTATGAATGTCATTTGACGTGTCACCAGTAACAATTCTGATTCTGATTCTTATGTAACAAATCAATGGGTAAAAATCACTGCTATAACATAGCAGTTATAGGAAATGATCAGAAGCCTTTTGCAAAAAAATCCTGGTGCTGAACAGGCTGCTTTCATTCTTTCAGTTCAAATATGGGGATAAACTGTTTTTATCTTATTTTTTTTTTTTTTTTTTTTTTTTTTTTTTGGTTTTGGATTTTATTCCAGTATCAAATCATCCACCCAGTAAACACAATCAATAATACAGTGAAACTTTGGTGCAGTGATTCATAAATTGCATGAATGAAATATATAAAATGAAATACTAAAAGCACCAAAGAAGGTCAATCATTTTACAAGCTAAATGCAAGAGATTGCAACACCTCAACCCAATCAGTGATCTTACTGCCAACTTGGTAGAACTGGTCATTTTTGGCTACCATACACTGAATTTAAAAATAGTACAAGGTGAAATAATTACATTTTTGGGGGGTGGGGGAGGAATCATTAATTTTCAGTACTATTTAGGTATTTTACTTGAAATTCCACTCTTGCAGTGCCTAAAGGCAACCTTTAGCCACAATTCTATGATAGTATTTTACACATTTTTGTTCTGTGGATTAAGATATCATTTTTGCAAAACCATGGAAAAATGCAATAAATTACTAACATGGTGACTTTCCAATAAAAATATTTTGCTTTCATATTCTTACATTTACATGGACTACCATCTGATGAAAAATCTGTTTGGGTAACTATTTGCAAATACGATTTTTTCAGTACCTCAAATGTAGTGAAATAACTGTATTGAGGAACCTTAAATCACCTTCTTTAAAGTAGCTTTTTGTTGTCTGTGGCGTTACTAAACCGTACAAATGTGAAATGGTTAGAATATACAAGATAAAAATTGCAACATGTGTGCACGTGGCCGATTTCGAAAAAAAACAAAAAAACAGAAGACCATCATGAAAACATGCCTATGCAATTTTGACCCTCTTAAACTCCACTTTAATCCAGTAGAATGGGGTTTGTATGGGTGTACATTATTTTTCGCATTTCTGCCCAAAACATAGATTTTTGATACTCGTCAGAAACCGCCTGGTCGAGACCGTTCCAACGAGTACCCCAAATCTATGTTTTGAGCTGAATTATGAAAAATAGCAGAATCTTTTATCTGAACATTTTCATTTTTTTTTGGTGGAAATATGTTCAATTTATTTGAAAAGGCATGTTTTCGTAATGCAAAAAAAAAAAAAAATAATAATAATAATGGCCTCACTCATAATCTTAAATAACTGGAGTATAGTATGCATATTACAGGACCTTCGTTTGAATAAACTCTCGTCAAAGGAATAAACACTTCTCAAAGCATAAACTAACGTCTATTCTAGTTGTAAGTTTCACAAGAACGAAGTAGAAACTATTTCAGCTCACTGAAAAACAAACTTTATTTCGTAAACAAAAACAACAAAAAGAAAAAAAAAGAAAAAAAAAAAAAGAAAAACTTCCCATCACGAAAGGAAAGTTCCTTCCGTTGAATAGACCAATAGGGGACAGACTTTCTTCCAAAGTATTTTCAGTAATGAAACAAAGCGAAAGCAACGACAAAGAATTCTCAAAAGGAAATATGGCCCTGGTGTAGATTTCACATCTCCATCTGTTTCATGCAAAAATAGATTGATTTACGATTAGCACTAGCATTATAATCGATCCCTATGTGATGAAACCAAACATGATAATAACCACGGCCTTTCCTTCCAAACGATGTCAAAATGGTGTCAGTAGTTTCCAAATTTGCAATTTTGTGACGCAAGTAACCGTACAGTTAATTCAGCATTTTTTTTCCAAGTTGCCGTACTTAAAAAAATCCAAGTTGCCGTACTTGAAAAATCCAATATATATATTTCATCAGCCTAAATACTTTTGTAAGCCTTCATGAATGACGGTTAAACAAATAAAGCTCTTATATCTATCTCAAGACAGGGACATGGATCATTCACACAGAGCTCTTCGTCAATAACAAAACGATCCGGGATTACGAAATTTCCTTAATAAAGCAGACCTTGATTCGAGAAATTCAAGGAATACTAGGTTTTACCAACCTCCCTTTTTTCATTTCCAATATACATATGATCAGTAAGATAGACGATGTGAGCGGAAGATTGCGATTGAACTGGACTAGTTTGTTTGTAGGGGTCCCAGGGGGTGGCAGCATATTCTAGTTTAGGTCTAACTAGTGACTTGTATGCTGTTGCCTTGATGTCCTTTGGGCATGCAGAGAGATTCCTGCGTAGGATAGGAAAGCAGCTGTCTGGCTGTCTGTCGTAGATAGCATGTCATAGTCTAGCTACTAGACCTTGATGTCATATTTACCAATTACCAACCTTCATGTGTGTTTTTATCAAATATGAAACCTTGTTAGACTTTAATCTTGTCTCAGACACCAAGGTCTAGTACAGTGCGAATTTTACCTCGCAAGATCCTTGGTAAATGATTGATTACAGCTACAGTCATGAAATGTTTATTGCCTTTCTGTACCCCTTACCGAACACCAACTGATAAGGCAAACTGGCATTTTAGTCAGAGTATATCTTCCCAAGATCAAATAAGGGGTAGAAGAATATTACTTATTAACTTTAAAATATGATATCCGACTAGAAGCTAGTCTAAGCATGTCAGTGTGACTATTTCACACCAGTGTACTGTCTATAGCCAGGTTTTTTTGCTTTACTTCTGGCAATGGATGTTGTATGATGACTCCATTATCTTGCTTTTGTTGCCGATTCTGATGTACTCAGACTAAGTCTTGTCTGGGTGAAAACGCATCTATCAGTCTCTCTCCCATGCTTATAAATAATTAAAGTCCTCTTGAGCGACAGCAACTCGGTACAACAGGCAGTGATCAGCGAACAGGGGAGACGCGTGGTGGCAAGTCGTTGATTTATATGAGGAAGAGGAGAGTGCCGAGCACTGTACTCTGTGGAACACCAGAAGTAACGGGCGCAGACGAAGAAATCCTCAATTACGACTTTCTGGTATCCATCAGCAATGAAATTGTGCGGAACCTCGTGAAAGGCCTTACTGAAATCTAGTAGGATGACATTTATGCGCTGTGAGTTGTTCATTCCGCCGGCTTGCTATCAGCTGGTACTCACATGACCCCCCCCCCCCCCCCCCCAGCAGGGAGAACGACCCAATGTACAACGAAAGAGCCGATTACTGTGCAGAGTCTCATCCTGCAAACCTGGAGTTGATGTAATAAACTGAGCGTGACAGCTCAGTGGTTAAGCCCAGAGTGGTTAGTGCACTTGACTCAGATGCCAGAGGCCCTCGGTTCGACCCGGCGGTGATTATTTCGGTGTCTGAACACCATTTACAGCGATGCAGTGTTTTTTTCACATTTTTGGGACTGGTACCGGTACCGGTGGAATTGGGAAAATTTTCTTCTCAAATTGGGAAAAATAGCGTCGTTTTTACTCAAATTGGGAAAAAGGGTGTTATTTTAATAAGTATGTCAAAACAAACTCAATTTAATAAACATGTAACAGAATTCTTGCCGCGCTAAAGGTGGTTTCCAGACGGAAGAGTTACATATTGGACTTACCTACGACTTTGAACTTACCCGAATTTCGGCAAATCGTTGCAATAGTACGCGAATTATGTCAATAGCCGTTTCTTCAAAGGGACGTTACTTCGGATTTCCGGAAGGTAAACAATACGAGCGATAAAACAACCGATTTCTCGCGACGAAAAAGAGAGAGAAAAAAAAGGATGCTGCATCATGATTTTGGGAATTTTTAACCTTTGAATTGGGAAAAAAACATACTTTTGGCGATTGGGAACGGGTCCGTTTTCCGGACCCGGTTTTATAGGGAAAAAAAACACTGTCCGATGAATGTCAAAATGCGCACCGCCCTTTGGATCGGAACGTTTAACTGGAGGCACCGGCCCCCGCCCATAGGGGCTTGAAGAAATATATGGGCTGCATGATGCGTCCACGCAGAGCTGAATCCGGCCCGCACACTAGTACTGGTAAACCGCTTAGAGGATCTAAGCCTGTCCATGAACCGCGGTGCGAGGCGGACCGCCTATGCTAATAAACCCTATGGGTTTCATTGGGCGACAGGGCTTGAGATGTCATCTCATCTCAATGTCGGGTAAAAGTCCCACAAAATTGGAAGCAACGTCTCCAAAATCACCTTTAAAGTGCTGACGGGGACGTTAAACCTCAAATCAAACAAACAAACTGGAGGCGCCCTGTTCAGGGAGAGTCATCCCCTATGCAGGTTAACTGTTTGTTTGTTTTGGGGTTTACGGCCAAGTCAACACTGTTAAGGCCGTTTTTGAGCCTGTCAGTTTACTTTTCCTGGGCAGGCTTATACGTAAGAGGTAACCAGGAGAGTGCACATTCTTTCGCCAGAAACTGACAACTGCCCTTCTTGGGCCAGCGGAATGGAGAGAATGACCGTAGGAAAGATTTCTTGATCAATCCCCGCGAAAGAATATTGCCGACCCCGGCAGGTATCGAACCTGCTTCCCCATGATCAGCAGTCAGACGCGCATCCGACTGAGCTACCGAGGCCAGCGCAAGATTGATGTGTGCTGTAAATCTGCAAGTAATGGTAAAATGTGGCCGATCCCAGTATCAGTGAGTAGGTCCTGGTGCACGTTTGTTTGTTTGGTTTGAGGTTTAACGTCCCCTTCAACACTGTAAAGGTCATTTTGGAGACGTTGATAACAATTTTGTGGGACTTTTACCAGACATTGAGATGAAATGACTTCTCAAGCCCTGTCGCCCAGTGAAACAAATGGACGGACTCGCATCGCTTTGCTTGCCCAGGCTTAGATCTTCTAAGCTGTTTACCAGTACTCGTTTGCGGGTCAGTTACAGCTCTGCGTGGAAGCATTATGCAGCCCATATATTTCTTCAAGCCCCGATGGGCGGTGGGAATATGGATAGTGTTTCTCTTTTGTTTCGGTATTAAAAAGTTCTTGCTCGGCTCCCATGGCGGGGCTTGAAGAAATAGGTGGGCTGCATGATGGTGCCAGGCAGAGCTTAAACCGACCGCTTAGGAGTATTGGTAAACCGCCTAAAGGATTCAAGCCTGCCCAGGCAAAGCGGTGCGAGTCGGGCCGCCCATTCATATAAACCCTATTGGTTTCATTGGGCGACAGGGATTTTTTTTTTTTTTTTTGGTTTTACGGCCCTTTTAAGATTATTTCACTCATATCGAGCCGATCGTTAATCAGAGGTGGGCGAAAACCGGAGTACCCGGAGAAAAACCATCTGACCTTCCGTTGCAGAACTTTGCGTCTCACATATGACCCGAGCGAGGCTCGAACCACAGCGGTGAGAGACCTAATGATCAAGAGTCAGCGCTCTTAACCACTAGGCCACGGAGGCCCGTAAGCGACAGGGAATGAGATCTCATTTCATCTCAATGTCGGGTATATAAAAGTCCCACAAAATTGTAAGCTAGGTCTCCAAAATTACTTATACAGTGTTGATGGGGACGTTAAACAGTGTTAATTCGGACGTTAACCCTCAAATCAAACAAATCAAAAGGTTATTGCTAGTATCGTCTAATTCTAACAAATACCCACATCATACATGTTCTCTCACATGTATGCGGTTTTTGTGTATCTTTGAAACGACCCCATGTCAATTCTCATCGATTCAGAAATTCATCCTTAGATATTGACGGTAAAATTATCTTCTTGCCTGTAAATTGATGCGTTAGCATTTGATAACAGATTAACATGCATGATAGTATTGTGTCAGTGCAGTTGAAAGTCAAATACTTGTAATTTGGACTAAAAATTCTACTTTCCTCAGATGAACCGGAGGTCGCCATCTTATTGTTCGCCGCAGTGATGTTGCCCGGCTTTTTGTCACGTGACAGGAATATTTTTAGATTGAAATTCCCAAAAACAACAAATAAACAAAAATGAAAACGACGATTTTCACAAAGTTCTGAAGTGGTATTTGGTTTCAGAAGATTACAAATGACAAAGCTACATGAATAGAAGAAATAAAACCGAAAAACACGCTTTTCATTTTTGAAGCCCGATAGCTCAATAATGCACC